>JAWZYV010017130.1:0-38600 GCA_038373885.1 Cheiracanthium punctorium | reverse complement strand
AAATTGTAAGTTCTCTTAGACAATAGGATTTTAGAATTAACGATTATTCGTTTTTCCAAAACAGAATAACCAATATCTTGAAAATGAAAAAGAATTAAAATGCAGATTATTTTAAAGCCGGTTCGGTCCAGCTGAATTATTTGGTACCAGTAGAGATATTTGGCGGCGTTAACTATGCCATTATAGCTGTTATAGTACACTTTGGATATTTGCCAGCGCGGCGAGATGGTATAATTCTTGGTGCTAAATACGCCAATCTGCAAAGGATTATGTAAATGAAAATATGGATAACGGTTTTCCGGGAACCTTAAATGATATGCAATTATAGGTTGCGAGCAAGTGTAAATCGCCAAATAATGAAAAGTAGCCATTGGTGGGAAGTTATCCTACCTGTTCCGTAGTTTTTATCAAAGAAAACATATGAATTACTCTTTTCTTAGAGCTAATTATTAACTATCCATATACGCAAGTCGTCAAATTATGAAAATTCTCCATAATTGGCTAATACGCAAGGCGTAGCATGGGTTTCACCTAATTAAAAATAGTGCGAGGGTTAAATTTTTATGTTCCAAGCGACATGCAAGAACCAAGCAATGTATAGCTCGGTAACATTCTATCCTAACCAACGTTTGGGTTTTGTTTTTTTGAAATTATTTCTTTTTTTCTGAATAAGTCTTTTTAGAGGCCAAATGCCTCATACGAAATGCGGTCGTAGCGAGTCTAGGGGCCTTGTTCCCTAATATGAAATAAATAACTCAAAGTGCGCTACACAAAGTTGGCAATTTTCAAATAGTAAGTTCGCTTATATAACAGGAGTTTAAAATTAGCGACTATTCATTTTTCCAAAACAGAATAACTAATTGTACTTGATTTTAAAAGTGCGATCTTGGCATTAGGAATGATTCGTCAAAATGGTATTTTTCGAAGCAGGGTGAATCTTTACTTCGAATTCCAGAATGTTAGAATCCAGTACCTTGAAAATGAAAAATAATTAAAATGCAGATTATTTTAAAGCCGGTTCGGTCCAGCTGGAGTATTGGCTAGCAGTAGACATATTTGGTGGCGTTAACTATGCCATTATAGCAGTTATAGTACACTTTGGATATTTGCCAGCGCGGCGAGATGATAGAATTCGTGGTGCTAAATACGCCAATCTGCAAAGGATTATGCATATGAAAATATGGATAACAGTTTTGAGGGAACCTTATATGAGCAGTAATCATAAGTTGTGAACATGTGTAATTCGCTAAATAATGAAAAGTCGCCATGGGTGACAAGCTATCTTAGCTGCTCCGTAGTTTTTATCAAAGAAAACATATGAAAAACTGTTTTCTTGGAGATAATTATTAACTCTACATATACGCAAGTCGCCAAATAATGAAAAATCGCCATGGGTGGCAAATTCATAAGGTGTCCAATAGGTTTTACATAATTAAAAATACAGCTGAAACATATGTTCTGATTTTATTACGCTTTAGCTCCTAATTAATATAACTTCTGAATGGCAACATTAATTATCATAGTGTTTCTGAGGAGTGCAGATAATTTTTCCAGCGATTATAAGTGGAGTCCGCACTCCAGGTGGAGTATAGCTCAGGACCCGTACAGCACGGATTCCCATAACAAAATATCTTCCGTGTTATGAGAGGGAGGGGGTCTACTGTAGTGTGAAGTTTAAATTTTTATGTACCAATGAACATGCGAGTACCACCAATGTGTAGCTCAGTAACATTCTATCTAATCCAATCTTCGCTTTTGTCCGTTGAAATTATGTCTTTTTTACGAATGAGCCTTATTAGGGACCAAATGCCTCATTAGAAAAGCGAGCGTAGCGAGTCTGGGGGCCTTAGCCCCTAGTGTATAAATACACTAAGGAAAATCTTTGTGTCCCGCTTTTGCAGCACACTGAGCGAACGGACGAACGCAAAATTCGACACAGTTAAAAGTTCGTATGGAGGTGGCTGTGCGAATGCTAAAATTTTTGTGTAATATGCTAATGCACCGTAAAAAATTAGAGAAGTAATTTGGTACGCAGTATTTCGCAGAAAGCCGGACGACGGTTCCATTGTTGTGTCAATTTTGAAATAACAACACTTAAGTTTCTGCATTACTGTAGGGTTATACTATTACAACAAAATTTGCAAAAAAATGAAATTATTCGGCAGTTAGTGAAAATATTTTGAAATACATCGCCAATCAACTGGAGATGAAAATAACATTATATTGAGTAGTGTATGGAAATATTTCCCACGAAACATACTCTCGGATTATATATTGACGTCAGTTATTCTATCACCTAAATATGATGATTGTGTACATTTATTAATATTGATATACTTTATCGAATGCCTAGTGAACAGAGAACATATCATAGTTGCAATATAATAATTTGCCATAATGACAATGAAATCAGTAACAATTTAGTAGAGTTTTTAATTCTTCTTTTTTTTTTTGTACTGGTGATTGTGATACTTTTCAATTACACGGGAGCAAGTAAAAAATCGCCGAACAATTTTGATCTACGCCAATCACTGACCTTCATTTCCGGTATAGAGTTCTTCCTTTCCCTTTTCTATATTTTGCAATTTTAATTCACTAAATTTTTCTAGTTTTCATATTTTGGAACAAATGATTAATGTAAAAAATTAGAGAAGTAAATTGGCACGCTAGATTTTGCGGCAAGTCGGGCGATCTATCCGTTATTGTGACGATTTTGAAATGACAACATTAGGTTAAATATTACTATAGTATTCCAACAAAATTTGTTTAAAAAAAAATGAAATTAGCTGAGGGGTATCGTAACCACGTGCATGATGGAGAGCGGCACCTACGTGGCAATGCTTGTCTCATTTGCTCTTCATATATTCCTTCGCGTTTATGCGCATGCAACCTTTAAAAATAATGAGAGTCATCACTCCGGATGAGATGCAACTCAGTTGCGCGAGCTTAAATATGAAATACCTGTTTTACGTTTTTATGCACGTTCTGATGTTCTAAATTTTATTATCTCTCTCTCTCTCTCTGTATCTATCTATATTTTTTTTAATATAAATACGCTAAGGATAACCTATGTGTCGCTTTTGCAGCACATTGCGCGAACGGATGAGCGCGAAATTCGGCACAGTTAAAGTTCGTATGGAGGTGGTTGTGCGAATGTTAAAAGTTTTGTGTAATATGCTAATGCCCCGTAAAAAATAAGAGAAGTAATTTGGCAAGCAGTATTTCGCGCGATGGTTCCATTGTAGTGTCAGATTTGAAATATTAACACTAAGTTTCAGCAGTACTATAGGGTTATCTCTCTATTCCAAAAAAAAGTAAAGACCACTGTGGCTGGCGCTGTCAAAGCTTGTTGCCCTATCTCCTCCTAAACCGTGGGGATTTGAGATTCGACTAAGGTGCCCGACGTGGTTTTCGACTAAGGTGAGTTTCGACTAAGGTTCGAAAAATTCCGAGGAACCTGCTAAGCTGACTTAAATTTCGGAAATCGAATTATTTTAGAAGATATTAATAAAAAACTGAAAAAAATAAACATAATGGTTGCCAGATTTGGCATAAAATCCCTCATTCCTTTGCAACAAAGCGTTCCAAGTATCTAGAATCGCGTGAAATTTACAATCATGAGTTAGAATTACGCCCATTTTACGCCAAAATAAAAACTATATGAAATAAGTAACTCAAAATGTGTTACACAAAGTTGACAATTTTCAAATAGTAAGTTCGCTTAGACAACAGGAGTTTAGAATTAGCGATTATTCGTTTTTCCAAAACAGAATAACTAATATCTTGAAAATGAAAAATAATTAAAATGCAGATTATTTTAAAGCCGGTTTTGTCCAGCTGGATTATTTGCTACCAGTAGAAATATTGGGCGGCGTTAACTATGCCATTGTATGCCATTATAGCAACACTTTGGATATTTGCTAGCGCGACGAGATGGTATAAATCGTGGTGCTAAGTACGCCAATCTGCAAACGATTATGTAAAGGAAAATATGGATGACGGTTTTCCGGTAACCTTAAATGAACAGTAATTATAGGTTGTGAGTATGTGTAAATCGCCAAATAATGAAAACTCGCCATTGGTGTCAAGCTATCCTACCTGTTCCGTAGCTTTTATTAACTTTACATGTACGCAAGTCGCCAAATAATGAAAAAAATGCGTTGGATGCGTTTCCAAGTATGTAGAGTCGAGTGAAATTCACAAACATGAGTTAGAATTACGACCTACTTTACGGAAAATTAAAAAGTATATGAAATAAATAACTCAAAGTGTGTTACACAAAGTTGAGAATTTTCAAATAGTAAGTTCGCTTAGACAACAGGAGTTTAGAATGAACGACTATTCGTTTTTCCAAAACAGAATAACTAATTGTAACTGATTTTAAAAGCGCCATTTTGGCATTAGGAATGATCTGGCAAAATAGTATCTTCCCAAGCAGGGTGAATAAGCTTCGAGTTCCAGAATGCTGGAACCCAGTATCTTGAAAATGGAAAAGTGCAGATTATTTTAAAGGCGGTTCGGTCCAGCTGGAGTATTTCCTACCACTAGACATATTTGGTGGCGTTAACTATGCCTATTTGCCAACATGGCGAGATGATATAATTCGTGGTGCTAAATACGCCAAAGTGCAAAGGATTATGTATTTAAAAATATGGATAACGGTTTTCCGGGAACCTTGCATGAGCAGTAATTATAGGTCGTGAGCATGTGTAAATCGCCAAATAATGAAAGTCGCCATTGGTGGCAAGCTATCCCAGCTGTTCCGTAGTTTTTATCAAAGAAAACATGTGAAGTACTGTTTTCTTAGAGCTAATTATTAACTATACATATTCGCAAGTCGCCAAATAATGAAAAATCGCCATGGGTGGCAAATACGCAAGGTGTCCAACAGGTTTTACATTATTAAATATACAGCTGAAACACATGTTCTGATTTTATTACGCTTTAGCTCCTAATTAATATAACTTCTGAATGGCAACATTAAATATCATTGAGTGCAAATAATTTTTCCAGCGATTATAAGGGGAGTCCGCACTCCAGGTGGAGTATTGCTCAGGACCCGTACGACACGGATTCCCATAACAAAATATCTTACGTGTTATGAGGGGGAAGGGGTCTACTGCAGTGTGAAGTTTAAATTTTTATATACCAATGAACATGCAAGAAACAAGCAATGTGTAGCTCAGTAACATTCTATCTGATCCAATCTTCGGGTTTTGTCTGTTGAAATTATGTCTTTTTTTACGAATAAGCCTTACTAGAAGCCGAATGCCTCATACGAAAAGCGAGCGTAGCGTGTCTAGGGGCCTTGGCCCCTAGTAGTATTACAAAAGAATTGAGAAAAATGAAATTATTCCCCAGTATGGTGAAACGCCAATGACTAAAATGTGCTTTAGCCCTGTGCTTGGCGACTTTTTTTAGAAGGTCGATAAGTGCTCAAAATATTGTAAATTCCATGTTTTAAAGCTGTAGGAAAACGAACCGAACAGGGCAGGTTGCAATCCCAGAGACGCTCCACAGAAACTCGTCAGTTTCTTAAAACGCGCCTTCGAAAACTTCTTCACAATCCCCCGCCACGCAGTATGCTAAAGCATTTTTTTTCCGAAAATATTATTGAAGAAACACCTCTGCAATTAATAGGGAATGAAAATAATATTATTAATGAGATGTATGGAAATATTTCCGAGAATATACTCTCAGATAACATATTGAAGTCAGTTTTAATAGAACCTAAAAATGATGAATGAACTTTTATTAAAGCTGACTTATTCGAATATCTGATGGATAGAGAACATATCATCAAACCTACTATAAAATATTTTGCTACGATGACAATAAATCAATAATTATAGAGTTTTTGAATTCTTTGACTATGATTGGCTTGGTTTTTTTCCCGGTTAGCCGGGATCAATTGAAAAGTTGTCAAATAATTGTGATCTGCCCCAAATGCTTTCAAACCTAAAGCGATTTCCAGAGTACATAGTTTTTTAACCATTTCCATATTTTGGAAGTTTGATTTAATTTCGTATTTTATTTTAATTCCATATTATATAATCAATAAACATAGAAATTTCTTTTTAGTATATTGATATTTTTGTATACATTGAATTCTGTACATATGCATTATTTTGTATACGGATTAAAATTTCCGGCTTTGCTTTGGGGAACGACAGTGTTTCAGAAGTAGTCTTTAAACGCTTCCCAGAGAAAATTGTTGGCGGGAGCTTCGCCTGGCTAAATGAACAATACTATAGTTTTCCACCACATAAGTTAGTATTGAAAGTTAATTGCATCGTTACACTAATCAGAAACTTAAATACAAAGGAAGTATTAGTCAATGAAACAAGAATGCACATCAAGTTCATATATCGTAATACTATTGATGGCAAAATTTGAACTGGGAGAGTAGACAAAAAAAAAAAAAAAAAATTAATTCCACTCATAAAATATTCTGGTACTATTTTACCATATCCTTTCAAAAATCTCAATTTCCAAATATACCTGCATTTGCGATGACAGTAAATAAATCTCAAGGCCAGCAAGTGCAAGTTTATTTTGGCAGCATGTTTTTATAGATACTAAGTGGTAGGCCTCAGCAGGTAGAGTTCAATCATTCGTCGATTTAAGATTTTATAACTCCGAACATAATGGGACTTTATCCGAGGACGGATCTAGGCTGAATTTTCGGAGTGGGCCACTAGACATTTTAGATTAGCCTAAATTGTTCAAAGCGCAAACTGAACGTGTGAAATCCAGGGTCGGTAGAGGGAGATGACCCCTATGGCCCACTTACTGGAGCTGCCTTTGCATTTAGGAAAATATAATAGTTTTTACAAATCTCAATTACTATCATTCGATAATCGTGCAAATTTATAGAGGCAGCAGGTTTTTATTTATGGTCAGTGGTACGTCTTAACAAGTAGAGATCAATCATTTGACGGTTCAAGATTTTATGATTCCAAACATAACGGACTTTCAGCAGAGGATGGCAAAAGAATGAATTTTCGGTTTGGGTAAGTCACTATAGACAGATGGTCTCTTAGCCAAGGTGGTCACTTTAGTAGATTCCACTATATATAGAATCTTGAGACATATTCTTTGACAGAAGAACTTTATTCACGCTCAAATAAAAATAAAAAATCTGGAGTGACTCCACTCGACTTTCCGAACACTTACGGTTAAGATCATTACCAAGCATTTAACTAAATTTTAATCGATGAATAATTCAAACATATATAGCAAATTGAAGCTCAATCGAATCCGCCGCTTGAACGCTAGCGCACTTTCAAAAATTTCTCCCCATACGCCATAATGTAAAAGAAATATTTGTCGTAGCCCTGTAGAAGAACTATAAGTCGTATACGCATCAAAATCAATTCCGGTCTTACGAAGGTCGTTTATAACATATATATATATACCCAATTTGAGCTCAATCGAATGCCCCGTTTAGGAACTATCGTGTTCACTCACACACACACACACACACACACACACACACACACACACACACACACACGCACGCACGCACGCACGCACGCACACGCACGCACACACACACGCACGCACACATACATACACACACACACAACATACATACATACATCTCGTAAAAATAGCATAAATGAATTCAGTAGACCTCAAAACGTGTAAATACACCAAAATCTCGAAGTCGAATTTTTTCATGATTACAGTACTTTCCTTACATGGTATATGTTCGGAAAGTAATAATGCTTTATGGTCGAATTTCGACCACTGGCAGACAACTACTACTGTTAAAGCAAAGTAACATGGTTTTCATGGAAATGAGTACAGGTATGGGGCGGCGAATCTGGCCGCCTTGGCGGCTAGTAACATTAATTTACTAGTACTATTTTGTCTGCACGCCACTTTTTCGTTTTACACGCTGAGCACGCCTCCTGAAATATTCATGGATATTCATGGACATTCCTGAAATATTCATGGATGTCCTCAAATGCAAACTGATAGATTGTCAAAGCTACCTGCAGTACGGTGTCTGCATAACAGAGCTCATATAGTTTGCTTTTGCATACGGACTTCGCCGAGTGCATTTGCTACTCAAGTGTTCAGTTATCAGTTTGCTCTTCACGTGAATTTCCGGTAGGAACGCCATCTGCAACTGCAACAAGTTTTTTCTCTGGAGGTTTCAGTCTTCCCTGGCCACTGGTTCAGCAGTAGAAGGTCAGAGAACAAGGTATATTTCTTTAAGATTTCTCTCGATTCTAAAAGAAGTATCGGCCGCCGCCGCCGCTGTCAAAAGCTTGTTCTGCTATCTCCTCCGAAATCGTGGGGATTTGAGTTTCGACGAAGGTGTCCACGGATTCGAAGAATTCCGGGGAAGTCGGTCAGCTGACTTAAATTTCGAAATTTAAGTCAGCTGACCGGCTGGTTGGAAATTTGACTTAAATTTCCAATTATTTTAGAAGATATTAATAAAAACTGAAAAATTATGCATAATGGTTACCAGGCTTGGTAATTTTTGCCAGCATAAAATCATTCATGCTTTTGTAGCAAAGCAATTCCTTCGTGAAATTAAGAAACATGAAGTTGAATTACACCATTTTTACGCCAAATTAAAAAGTAAATGAAATAAATATGTCAAAGCATGTTACACAGGTTCACAATTCTCAAATAGTAAGTTCTCTTATATAACGGTAGTTTAAAATGGACGCGAATTCGTTTTTCTAATACTTTTTCTAATAATAGCTGTAACTGATTTAAAAAGCGCCATTTTTGGCACCAGGTACGATCTGGAAAAACGCTATCTCCAGCAGGGTGAATGTAAATATTGCTTGTGTTCCAAAATGTTAGCACCCAGAATTTTTAAAATGAAAAATAACTCAGATGCATACTATAGGATTGCCGGTTAGGTTCAGCTTGGGTATTTGCCACCCGTAGAAATATTAGCCTGAGTTAACACGTCATTATAGCAAGTCCAGCTTCGATATTTGCCCACGCGGCGAGATGACATGTTTCGGCGTGCTAAATAAACCAATCTGCAAAGGATTATGTATACGAATGTGCGGATAACTGTTTTCACGGAAGCCTTATATGAACAATGATTATCGGTTATAATTATGAGCACGTGTAAATCGCCAAATAATGAAAAGTCGCCATTGATAAGAAGAGCTGTTCCGTAGTTTTTATCAAAGAAACACGTGAAGCTCTGTTTTCATAGAAATAATTATTAATTATACGTATACGTAAGTGGCCAAATTATGAAAAAACCACATAGATGGAAAATACGCAAGGTGTTCTATCGGTTTTACACAATTAAAAATAAAGGGAAGTTGTTACTAGGAACATTCAAGAACCAAGGAATGTCTAGCTCGGTAACATTCTATCAGATCCAATCGTTGGGTTTTGCCAATTATGCCATTTTTACGAAAAAGCCTTATCAGGGATCGAATGCCTCATACGAAAAGCGAGCGTAGCGAGTCTAGGAGCTTTGGCCCCTAGTCATAATGTCAACGTATGCGACTTTGCTTTGTCTTTAATTAAGGTGTGGAAATACATCAAAACAAAAGACTTCTTCCAGTTTCTACAGTACCTGGTCATATTAATGTGAACACCAGCATATATATAATTTTTACTTTAGAAACTTGTACCATGTAAGGAAAGTATTGTATCAGGAAAAAATTCGAGTTCGAGATTTTCATGTCTTTGCGCGTCCTGAGGTATTCTGAAATGATTTATGCTACTTTTACGGTGATGTATATATGCATGCAAGTGTGATCGAACACAATAGCTTCAAAACGGTGCATTCGATTGAGCGTATTTTATAGACTACCCTTGTATTACCGGTATTGATTTTGGTGCGTAGGGGCAGAATAGATTTTTACAGGGATACGATAAAGAATTCTTATGCATAACCGCTTACGGCCGCAAATTCTTGAAAGTGCGCTAGCGTCTAAACGGTACAAATAATTGAGCGCCAAATGGGTATGTATATTATAGGTCACGGTCATATGACATGCGTAGATATTGCTGTTAGTAGAGCTGATAGCTGGGTCACAGGTTGCAAAAAAGAATTCTGGTACATTACGGCCAGTGATTGCAAATCATTTAAAATGCGCTAGGGTCTACATTCGAAATATGCTCAAATTGTGTACGGATATTATACCGCCACACAACTTGTACATACTTTGGTATGCATAGAACTCACAGTTTTTGTAGAGGGCTATATTCAAAAAATATATACATTACGATCTGGTGTTCAGAAAGTCGAGTGGAGTCACTGCAGATTTTTTTCCGTTTCCCTCCTTTTAAAACCTATGAATAAATTTAAATCCAAATAATCTAATTGTTCCAATTCTAGATAGAAAACCAACAAAAATTAAATGTCCTACTTTACCGGAGTGTAAATTCTGTAAATACTTTATGACAAATTTTTATTAGCATGTCAACGCTGGCGTTGGGTACAGAAAAGTCTAGTGGTCACATTAATACTGCCATGGACTGTATGTTCTTTAATAAATTTAAATTCTTGCTGACAACTGCGAGAAACTTTTCGCTGTGTAGAATGTTACTCTAAATACTCTTACAATAGCGTATCAAATATCTTAATTATCATTATAAAGTTATTACAAAAATCATAAAGTGGATGAAAGTTAAAGACTGCCTAACAATCTCAAAAGGCGAATATAACACATTATTTGACTAATCGAAGCTCTAATATCTAACAAAAAAAAGAAAGAAAAACAGTATTTAATAAAATATGCAACGGCAATTACCACAGCAGTATCACTTTTCAAATCGCAATGCCAATCGAATTGCTCTGTTCCCCGTATCAGTCTGTCTCAACTTATCACAGCGAGAAAAACTCTACTAGACTTTTCCAAGCAGATCGAGAAGCCATATTTCTCGATTTTTTTTAGCGTTACTTTTAGAAGTTTAATCGACTGTAGAAATATTGAAAATTAACTTATTCTGCGTATATTACAAATATATCCTCCATATATCACAAATTGTTCTTTTACAGGGGCACTCATATGAATTACATTACGCTGAATCGGGATATCTGCAACTACTGAACCGATTCGAACAATTTTTTCACTGATGGTACTGATTCACTGATTTTGTACAGTATTCCTGAATATTATAGGCTACCTTTCGGCATGCAGCATTCAGGGACACTCAAAAGAATTCTAATACATTACGCTATATGGACATCTCTGTAACTCCTGAACCGATTCTAAAGATCTTTTCACTGAAAGCTACACTATTCCTCAGTAACATAGGCTAAAATTCTTGCATGTAGGATAATTTACAGGAACACTCAAAATAATTCAAATAATAAAAAAATTGTACATGTTCTATAAATGAAATATTTTTATTATATAGCGTTTTATATTATTTCTGTTTTTAAATATAATTTTTTTGTAGACTAGTGAAAAAATGTAGTAAGTTGCTAATGTTAAGGTGAACTCTTACTAGGCAGTGGAATAGGAAAACCTATTTTACAGTGGAAGGGTCATCGCTTTATGAGAAGCAGATGGGATTGCTACAATGAAATATTTGCATACAATACATGACTCTCATTCATTAAATGGCCCCAACGAGATAACACAAAAACAGTCACTACAGACAGGATATATTTTTGTCCAAATGAATTGCTTCCGTTGCTCTTTACGATTGCTAATATAAAAAAGTATCAAAGCAGCTCACAATAAAAAATACAACACACTCTATAATAAAACTAAGTAAATAACCTCAGAATTTGTCCTTGAGAATTTTGTTGTAAAATAGTATACAAGTCAGACATGAATGATGTAGAATTTCGACAATTTCTTTTATTCACAATATTATTTAATTTTTGATTATTTTAAATGAAGTATAAGACATAGTATATGTAAAGTTAATTAATTTAGATAGTTTTTTGATTCGCATTTGGCGAACGGAGACAGTTTCGACAATGTATACGAATTATTTTGAGTGCTCCTGTAAACTATGCTGCATGCATGAATTTTAGCCTATGTTACTCAGGAATAGTGCAGCTTTCAGTGAAAAGATATTTGGAATCGGTTCAGTAGTTACAGAGATGCCCGTATAGCGTAATGCATTAAAATTCTTTTGAGTATCCTTGTAAAAGAACTAATTATGCTGCATTCTGAAAGGTAGCCTATAATATTCAGGAATAGCGTAGCTTTCTATCAGTGAAAAAAAAATTCGAATCGGTTCATTAGTTGCAGAGATCCCCATACAGGGTAATCTAATTCTTATGAGTACCCCTGTAAAAGAACTATTTGTGATATATGGAGGATATATTTATAATATATGAAGAATAAGTCAACTTTCAATATTGCCACGGTCGATTAAACTTCTAAAAGTAACGACGAAATGCCCTCCTGCGTGTCAGTGGAATTTCCGAAATAGGGAGGTACTTTTTGGAATTTTTCTAAAAAATAGTTGTTTCTTCAAAAAATGTTTTTCAAAATATGAAACTACTATGATGATACTACATCTCCATGCCAATAGTTATCCTGTGGGAAGTCGGCTTCAGCTGTACCAATGCTTCGAAATCGTGTAAATTAGCGCAAAGGACGATGTTTGGCGCCCCGTACCGTGGGACCCTGAGGGCCTTCAAAAATTTTTAACATTTTATTCACTTTATATGGAGATGTATAACTGCTCTGTGGCCAAAAAAAAAAAAAAAAAAAAAAAAAAAAAATTCTGTATCACGTCGGACCCAAGATTTTTAAGGCATTCCTAAAGCTGTATTTTTATGAAATTGGGGGTACTTGGGGGTGCCCTTATTTCGGGGCTCTGACTATTTTCAAATGAATTTTCGTTTTGAGATGTTAATATCCAAAGCATATTATAGGATAAATCGAAAAAGTTCTCCTGAAGTACCTCTGAGCCAGTCACAGTCGAGACAATAAAGTGGCAAAAATGTCCCTAAATTACTAAATTAATTCTACGTCACTCGTCTGGGGTACTTTGACCCCCCCCCCAATAAATTCAAAACGAAAAGAGGTAAACCCAAATTTCTGATTTGTCTTTCCTTGGTTAAGGCAACACAAGAAAAAAAAATACCTGAAATTCTGAGATGGTGATGGTAACGCCCTGCCTCATTTGCCCCTGCAATGCCTCTTAAATATAATTCCTGGTAACTCTAGCATAGTTAATACAAAAACCACATGAATTAAATATATAATCAGCATTTTTTGTGCCCTTCACAAATTAAATTACTGCAAAGGGTTTTTTTAAGCTTCGTACATCATGCGTTTAATAAAATCCTGTGCTTTAATGTTCATACTTTTCAGGTACTCCATAGTGTTCGCATGCATCAAATATGAGCGTCTGCCTGAAGAGAATCTTCGGAACTCTAAAAGTGAAACGTTGGGCATGTCTGAAACTTATTCTGTTTTGCATTTGTTTGTCTGGTTTTGCGTATCAGGCAATGGAATTCATGAGACACTATTGGACTTATCCTACTGTTATGGATGTCATGTTAGAGAAAAACAGAAATTTCATTCTGCCTGCTCTAACTTTCTGTAATGCCAATAGGTAAGAACAATTTCTTCTTGTCGGAATTTTCTTCAGTTTTTTGAAATTTCATTTTTACTTCCTTGTACGAAATAAAAGGAAGTATGGCAATCGCGAAAAATTTCGGTGTTCAGATTTTGATGAATTTACTTTTGACTATCTGTAAATTTACTTTGATGAGTTTTTGCATGACATCTCAACATACGCATGCATGTATATGTGTATGTATGCATGCATGATTTATTTTGAACAACCACTAGTCCATTTTGACTAGATTTTTCATGACGTCTATATGTACGTTTGTGCGTACGTATGTGTGTGAGTAACTCGTAAAAGTCTTGGACTATCAGGCGTAGAATTTTGCAATTTTATATTGAGGACTGTTATAACATCTAGTTGTGCACTTCCCTTTTTGAGTGCAATCGAATGAGTTTTTTATTTACCGGGTCACTGATAAGATTTTCAATAGTAGATTAAAGTCTATGGGCAGCTTCAATATATTGTGGTTACAAATGTCTGCAGACTTATTATTTAGATCATGGCTAACATCACGCCAACCGTCACCAATCTTAGAAAGTTTGAAGGGTACAGTGGCGGATCCACGGGGGCGGGGCTCTGGGGACTCGAGCCCTCCCCCCAGAGCTAGAAATACACTATGGATGAGGGAAATTTAAAAAAATTTGTAAATTTTCACATGAACTGAAATTTAAAAAAGTAGCATTGTATATACAATTGACTGTCTGTTTAACGACGATCTCTTTCCAAAGACGATATTTCAAAGTCCAAGCATCTCCAACGTAAAAACTTTCTATTCAAAGACGACGTCGTTTCTGTTTAACAACGATTTATTTTTTCATCTTACGCTACAGGAACAGGGGAAAATAATTTTAATAGTGGGGAAAAAAGTGTCGGGGAATGTCAAAAGTGCAATTCGCAAGACAATCTCAACTACCTGAGTGTATTCTCACAGATGTTTTAGAAGCAAAGAGAAAATTCTTAACAGCACAAAAATTTAGTTCGGGACCCAAATCCAAACGGCCGAAAAGTCAATGTGGCCGATTGGAAGAGTTTGCCAAGGCACTTCTGCATGCAAATGGTTGCATAAAGCATCAGCATCCAACATTATATTTTCTGGGCCCCACCATGGTCAAGTGGATAAGACACTCGACGTTATAGGCGGCTGAAGTGTGAAGGTCCCGCGTTTGGGCCTACCGCGCGGCTCTCGATCTAACTATCTGGAGCTTTTCCAGATGGTTTTCTCCAGATTTAAGGTGGATACGCGTTAGAACCTATGAAAAAATCCACCGACCAAGGCAACAGCCCCAGAATGCAGATGCCTCTAGTATAGGCTTGCCACATAGCATCATATACATCATATAACACATAACTACAATTTCTGGAGGCCCGACGAGTGGCTGAGAACATAGCGCTCGCAACTGGGAGAAGAAAAGTGCCTGGTTCAGGTCGCGTTCGTCAATCTAGCCGTTCGGAGTCTTACGCATTTTTCTCCGAAACTTCTCATAAATACGGATTAAGACCCCTTAGAAGGTCGATTTGAAGGTCTTTAAGGTCGATTTTTCACATTTTCACGGTTCCTTGAAAGTGTTAAACAGAGAGCCAACTCTCCCTCTCTCTCTCTCTCTCTATATATATATATATATACCAAGAATATTTACAGCAATACTTATTGAATCCTTGTGGACTAAACATAATTTCTCTATTTATAAAAATGATAGAGCTTTTATTTTTAAACAGAAGGAGGGACAAATTTTATTGACTCGCTATCGCCACAGTGGCTGGAGCACAGTTTCCAGTTTTATTTGTACAGTTGAACCTGTCTAATGGGACTACCCTTGGGAAGAACAAAACTGGTCACCTTATAAAGGCGGTCACTTTACAAAGGTGGTAAATTGTGATGGTTGTAAAGCGAAATTGCATTAAAGTTTTCACTATAGACAGACCATCTCTTTACCAAGGTGGTCACTTTAGCAGGTTCCATCGTATTTGAATGGACGACGGCAGACTGATGGGGGACAAATGGAGAGAGTAACGGGAAAATCTTCCGTTGCTCTCTCCATTTTATAGGGGACGGAGTTTGCGGTTTAGTGCAGAAATCTTTTATCGGTAAAACCCGAATTGCCATTAAAAAGTCTCAAAATTCGCGACGAGGATGCCCTCTTACCCACTGCAGTCATGTTAGACTCAGCGGCAATCAGCATCGGCCTTAAGTGATGCTGAAGCATAGACGAACAATCCAACCCTCCGCAATTTGTACAGCTTTCATTCTTTCAACTGCTCTCATAAGTTGTCCACACCATCCAGACATATGGGTACAAATCCTCATTATAAAAGTAAAACATATTTTAAGATATCAGACAAAGCGAGTACCTGGCAATATATAGCTGGTCTGGTTTTAAAAAAGAAAACTCAAATTATAAATAGCAGGTAATAGTGATAATAGCTGTAAACAGCAATTGAGGTTGATTTACTGCAGTCCTCACAGAAAAGGATTGGAATTACTTAATCTGGAAAACTTAATGCCATCCTAAAATGCGAAAATGTATGCTGTGAACACTGTATATTGCACGGTAGATGTGAAATGGGTTCAATGATACATTCAGCAATTATACTCCGTACACACTAAAATGCTAATGGGTAGGGCCCGCGAACAACAACATGAATACAAGTCGTTGCTGATTAGCTACATCTTCTCTTCACTACAGTGGTTAAGGCGACATTCATCTGGCGAAATGTACGACATTTAATGACCAGTCGGGATCTACCAACAAAAGATTAATGTGTTAAACTGAAAGTCTTGTCCCCCCACTCCATGGAGGGAGCAACGGAACATTTTTTTTCCCCGTATTGTCCCGTCGCCCATTGAAACGCATAAAACACGTGGCTTATGAGCATCGGCCTTAACTTGATCGGTATAGAGTAAAGGGCGCACTATAGCTCTGCCCCCCCCCCTTTCCGAGTTTTCTTTCGATGGTTCTTGCAGGACAACATATTTATTTAGTTGTGATATACCATGTCTAATTATACATTGGGAGAAAAAGTATTAGTAAATCAATGTATCATCCTAATGAAAAACGGAGCCCCCCTCCCAGATGGTTTCTCTGGATCCGCCCCTGGAAGGGTATGTCACTAAATTGAGCGTTAAAATATGAGTTTTAAACGGAAACCAGCTCGGCCATAGCTCTAATACGAGGGCACGGATATATATAGGAGTGGACACTCTCCATAGCCGTAATGTTAAACTTTTGGTACCCCAAATAAGTTTCAATTATGTAAACATTGGAAATCTAGTGACGTGCAGCGATCCTAGCGGCAAAAGAATAAAGCATTTCCCGTGCTGATTGATAACTCATTTTACTTGTTTTTAATTTTGCGACCTAGCATGTGAACGAGATTATTAACGCGAGCACTAAATTTAAAATATTTCTTTCGCTTTTGCTTACATGATTGCCTTAGTAACAAATGAATAAAAAAAGATTTTAAAAAATGTTCTATCTTAAGATTATTAAAATATTGAGTTTATATTTGTGAACGAGTGTGTATATCGACGCTCACAGAAAAGAAGTTTTCGTCTGCCGCGGTATATATTTACACTAGCTGAATGCCCCGTTCTTCGCACGGGAATGAATGGATTCTTTTTATATTACGGTTTGTTGTAATTACTATTTATCATAATAAATAGATATAGCAAAATTGATATCGCATAAATATTATCTGTGTTCAATAATTATGCATAAAGAATTTCATGGCGATTGTTTCAAATGTGAAGAAGATGATTCGGCGCAGCGCCATCAACTGTCGAAGTTTTTGCAAAATGGGTAGCATCAAAATATTTTCATGTTCAAATACCTATGTGTACCTATTTCCATAGAAACAGTTTAACGGTCAAGATATGCTACATAGCCATCTAGTGGCAAATTAAAATTAATAATACGCTAAAGCGCCATCAAAGGGCGAGTTAAGAAAAATGGATAACGCGAAAATATTTTCCGTGTTCAAATGTGTATGTATACCAATTTTCAGAGCGGTTAGTTGAACGATCAAGAAGTTGATTGCTGAAGTGCTATCTAGTAGCAAGTTAAAATAATAAAGTGCTGCACACAAGGGCAGATTTGCCGAGTTGAGGGCCCTGGGCAAAAACTTCAAGGGGACCCTCTTTCAAAATTGTTTTCAAAATTTACAAATTTTGAAACTTAAAGAAGAATTTGGGGGGGGGCCCTTTTTATTGGGGGCCCGGGCGCTTGCCCCGAATGCCCTCCCGGAAATCAGCCCCTGGCTGCAGTGCCATCAAGTTGTGAGTACAGCCAAATGAATACTAAAAAAATATTCTCTCCGTTCAAATGTGTATGTATACCAATTTTTAAGGTGATCGGTCGAACGGCTTTGAAGTTGGTGCGCTGCATCGGCATCTAGAGTTAAATCATAGCAAATTAGATAGCGTAAAATTATTCTCCGTGCTCAAATATCTGTGTGTACAAATTTTCAGAAATCAGTTGAACGGTATTTTCATAGCAAACGGTTGGACTGTAGAGAAGGTGAGTTATAGCTAAACGCATGCCGCGAAAATAGTCTTTTCGTTCAAACATGTATGTTTACGAATTTCCATGGTGATCAGTTGAACGGTCCTGAAGTTATTGGTTTGAAGTGACATCTAGTGGCAAGTTATAGCAAAATGGATAACGCCAAAATATTCTCCGTGTTCAAATATCTATCTATACCAGTTTTGATAGGGATCAGTTGAACAGTCTTTATATGCTGCTGCGCCATCTATTGGCGAGTTAAGGTAATGATGTGCTACAGCACAATGAAGTAGCTATTTATAACAAAATGGATAACACGAAAATATTCTCCATGTTCAAGAATCTATGTATATCAATTTTCATAGCGGTCAATGGGGGAAATTCAGTTACCGGGTGTCCTCGCCAAGCGCCGATGTGTCGCCAAGCTTGGTGTTTGGTCGAAAGTTTGTTTACTTTCGACCAAACCTTACAGTCAAACCTCAGCCTTACAGTCAGATGTCTGTTGTAACCTGTGTAGATTGAGTTGAGGTGTTGGATGATGCTGTAGTTTGATGAAAAAACGCTCGGTGGGTTCATTAAACGATACCAGGATGTTTGGTAAAGGGATTTTGTGATTGGTTAAGGCAATTTAACTGTAATCGGTAAACCGAGGTTTTAAAACGACGAAATTTGAAATCGGTGAGTCAGTTCTTGTTTTGTGTTATTGGTGTTTGGTGTGTGGTTAGTATATATTGGTTTTGTGGTTAGTTAGTAAAAGAAAGCGTTTTCGTGTTAGGTTATTAGCTGTTGTGCGTTTTGGATATTTTTCAGGAGTTTCTTTAGATAAAGGTAAGTGTTTTTTTTTAAAGAATTTTTGCAATTGCTTAAGGTTTTCAATGTGAATTGTAAATGTGTATAAGTAGGTTATTTAATCCACCGATGTTGTTTTGAGTTGAAAACGGGCCTTTGTTTGCCCAGTTTACATTAGCTGTATGACTAGGTTGCTTAATTCACTGTTGTTCTTTTAGTTAAAAACGGTTTACTGGTTGCCTAGTTTACATAGCTGTACAACTAGGTTGGTGAATCCACTGAGGTTTTTTTAGTTAAAAACGGACCACTGGTTGCCGAGTTTACATAGCTGTACAACTAGGTTGCTGAATCCACTGAGGTTTTTTTAGTTAAAAACGGTCCACTGGTTGCATAGTTTACATAGCTGTAGAACTAGACTGCTTAATATTCTGAAATTTTTTTAGTTAAAAGTGGTTTACTGTTTGCTCATTTTGAATTGCTTGTTACTGAATTTGCTGACAATTTTTAGTGTTAAGTATGGATGGTGTATTTTGTTTTATTGTTTTTTTAAGTGGAATATCTGTGGAATTTTAATGTGTTAAAGTAATTTGTATTTCCTGACGATGTTCAACATGTTGTATTATTTTATCGTATTCTAAAATGGTGTTTCACACGTGAAAAATTTGGCGACAAAAAAAGCGCCAAGTAGCGGGTGTTGGCGAGAAAAAAAACTTGCCAAAAACAGGCGACACCCGGTAACTGAATTACTCCCCGGTCAATTGTCCGGTCAAGAAGTTAGTGCGTTGCATTGCCATGTAATGGCCAGTTAAAGTAATAATGCGCTGCAGTGCCATCTAGTAGTGAGTAACAGCTAAATGAATAGTTAGAATATATTCTGCTCGTTCAAATGTGTAAGTATAAAAATTTTTATGGCGATTAGTCGAACGGTATTGAAGTTGATGCGCTGCAGCGCCATCTTGTGGCAAGTTATAGTCAAACAGATAGCGTAAAAGTATTCTCCATGTTCATATATCCATGTGTACAAATTGTGATCAAATTCGGTTGACCGGTATTTTCACAGCAAGCGCTTAAACGAAATAGAATTCGACCTTCCGCAGCACCATCTAGCGGCAAATTACAGCAAAATGGATAGTGTAAAAATACTCTACGTCTTCAAATACCCGTGTGTACCAATTTTCATCAAAATCGGTTGAATGATATTTTCATAGCAAGCGGTCGAACGGAATAGAAATCGACGTTCTGCAGCGCCATCTAGCAGCAAGTTACAACAAAAGGGATAATGTAAAAATATTCTACGCCTTCAAATATCTGTGTGTACCAATTTTCATCAAAACCGGTTGAATGGTATTTTCAGAGCAGGTGGTCGAACGGAATAGAATTCGACACTCTGCAGCGCCATCTAGCGGCATGTTATAGCAAAATGTATAGTGTAAAAATATTCTCCGTGTTCAAATATCTAAACGTAACAATTTTCGTCAGTAGTTAAATGGCATTTTCATAGTAAGTTAAATGGCATTTTCATAGCAAACGGTTGAATAGAATTCGACGTTCGACGTTCTGCTGCGCCATCTAGCAGCGAGTTAGGGGAAAAAGGATAGTGTAAAAAATATTCTCTGTGTAAAAATATTCTATGTTCTCTTGTGTTCAAATATCCATGTGTACCAATTTTCATAAAAATGGTTTAAACGGTACTTTCATAGCAAGCGGTCGAACGGAATACAATTCAACGCTCTGCAGCGCCATCTAGCAGCAAGTCATGGCAAAACGGATAGTGTAAAAATATTCTCCGTGTTCAAATATCCATACGTACCAATTTTCGTCAAGATAGGTCAAACGGTATTTTCATAGCAGGCGGTTGAATAGAATTCGATGCTCTGCAGCACCACCTAGCGGCGAGATAGGGGAAAATGGATAGCATAAAAACCTTCTCCGTGAGAAAAGACTTTAGTGTACCAAATTTCATGGTGATTGCTCAAACGGTTTTGGGGTATTTCAACGTCATACACACCCACAAACATTCATTTATATATATATAGATAGATAACACATCGAAATTGCTAGTACCAGAACACTCTAGAATATTCAAATAATTTTTTTTTCACTTGTCAAAATAACTTGAATTTGTTTCAGGTAAAATGGTTCGCAGACGATAATTGCTCGAGATTCAGTTTTCCTACTGATATTGCAACAGACGATAAACATTAAATTTTAATATTTTATTGGAGTTGAATTCAGAAGTTCTCATGTGTTAGTAAAGGACAGATATATATTTTTTCACATTTTCGCCACCCACAACCACCCACCGCGACCAAACTCCCTTACTTTCACCGTGAGAGCAAGGGGTATTTACCACCCCAACGGAAAGTTAATTCGAGTTGGTGGTGATAGGGAAAACCCTGTCTTTACAAACGAACATTAGCATTTTATATATATATTAAGATAAGATTAAGATTAAGATTAGAAAATGGTGCGAGTTCTTAATGTAACATGAATTTAACATTTTAACATGAGTTTTTTAGAGGCAATTTAAAGCTGTGTTAAAATTTGTCACAGCATAAAATAAATGTAAATGCTGCTTGTTTGAATGTCATTGTCATTGTAAATAAACACTTTTTAAATATTGCATTCACACATACAACATTCTTCTAAATTTACTATTATTTCTTAAAATACAGCTTTTGGGCAAAATAATAACACGAAATTATTGCCTATATTAATTACGAAATAGTATACTAAGACAATTACGTAATTAAAACACACCTGAAGCCAGAAATTATTATATATGATGTTCATAAGTCTATGTATTTCATATTTTTTTGAAGTTCCGCTAATTCAACGATCTCCATTTACTTCGCCTCGATGGAAAAATAAACAACCTGGATGCGCAGAAGCAGGAGATGCGTAGTTACCCAGTGTGCGTAGCGCCATCTGCTTGCAACAACAGCGTTATCCAACTTTCTTTGAGGTGTCCCCTCCTATACATTTACCTTCGTGACGAGGGTTACTCTCTAATTTCTGAGACAGTGGCAGACGATCGGCGAAAGGAAAACAAATATTAAAACTTTTACGGTCGCAGACGGTAATTTTGGCAACAATTTCAATTTATCTGTCTTAGAATATATTTTGAAAGAAAGTAAAATGGAGTTGAGGCGTAGACATTATCGCACAATGATTTTCTATGCTTTTAAAGCGGATTTAAATCAACAAGAATTGCTTCAACGTCTACAATTAGCATTTGGAAAAAAAGCTCCATCTTCTGCTACTGTATTCAGATAGTTCACAGAATTTCGTTGTGGTCAAAGTTCTCTCCTCTAAGGTAGGGTGACTAGATTCCGAGGTAAAAAAAATGCAGGACATCATTGCAATCACGGGGGAGAGGGGGGGGGGATAGCCAACTTTGCATTGGGTGATAACAAGAAATAATCATTGAATTAATCATTATCATTTAAGCAACTACCATTCTGCTCACACCAGTGGCGTAGCCAGAAATATTTCATGGTAGGGGTTACGATTACTGCAACTCACATATATGTATGCGTGTGTATGATAATGGGAGTGAAGAATATTCGTTTTGTATGGCAAAAAATCCTCATGGGGGGTTATAACCCTCTATCCCCGCCGTTTGGCTACGCCACTGGCTCATATGTGTGCCACTACAATGGTTATCACTTAGAGGCATCGCTTTTTTCGCCCGTTATGCTCAATCTAGCTTTTCCTATATATCTATGCGTGTGAATAGAAATACTTTTCTAAAAAGATGACTTGGCAACACTTTATAAAAAGAGTATTGAATATAACAAATTATCGATGTTAAAACATCCAAATTATTCATCTTGAAATATCAGTATATCGATACCCATAGATGAATTGTGTTCATTTTCTCTACAAACGATGAGTGACACAGAATGCAGGACATTTTGTAGCGCAAAGCCAAAAATAAGGACATTCTTACGTTTTGGTACGTAATGCAGTTTGCGGGACAAGACGTGAAAATAAAGGACGGTCCTGCGAAATGCAGGACGTCTGGTTACCCTACTCTAAGAGCAAATAGGAAGAATCTTGTCAGCTATAGTATTCCAGAAAATGTGTCGGTCATACAAAAAATGTAAAACGATTATAACTGCTGCACTGACCAAATGATACAGGAGGAGCTTAACATTGGATCCGCAGCTATCCTTGAAATCTGCAAACCTCAATACTATTAAGTTTCGTATCTCGTTTCAAATAAAATGAGTTTGAATGAAGTGCATCAAAAATTTGTTTACACGGTAATTAAAAAGACTTCCAATACATTAATGTCTATGACATTAAAAACCTATGGAAAGTCATTGTTTGGGATACGCCCAAAATCTCGCCAATTGTCTCCAAGCTAGGAGAATTAGAGCCAAATATCCTTAAATTAAAAGACAAAAAATGTTTCGAAAACTGAACCCAGCTTGACGATAGCTCTTTATTTAGAGAAAAATAGCAAAACTTTAATATTGTGTAGAATTATCGTACCTGAATTTCAAATTAAATAAATTTGAATGAAGTGCATCAAAAATTTATATAATGTAAAAGGCGTACAACGTAGTCGTGTGGTGTCCTCATCAGATTTTTCAATTACATTTGCTTCCATTTACTCCACAATGACATCAAGTACATTTTCACGGTACTTTTCTCCCTAAGCATACAGCGGAGCAAGTTTTGCAAGCAGTACCCTCATAAGTGTGAATTACAGAACAAAAGCAGCGAACTTTGTACAAAGTATCCTGACTACTGTGAAGACAACAGTAAACAGTCTTTGGTAAGTACTATCCATTAATATTACATTCCCATTCTAGCAGTAAAAAATAATCTGAAAGTTTACGACAATTCGAGATTCAGGTCAATGTCCGTTTACCCCAGCAACAGTAAATATCCGTTAAAAGAAGGGAAATGTTTTGACTTTTCGCAATTTCAGGTAACGTAAATTTTCTTTTTTAACACTTTCGAATAAGGTTGAAAAATGTTTATGATTTCGATTTGTCTGTCTGTCCGTCTGTCCATCCGTCCATGCTCTAACTCCCGTAAATATACACTTACTACGAAAATACTTGTTACTTCTATGTACTGTACCATGTACTCTATTGAAAATAGTGTATGTAGAAATTATAGTTCGTCTAAAGGACCACCCCAAAGAATTTCATTCTATTACGCTGTATGGGCAGTCATTCTTTGAAGCGCATTTTAGAGATATTCGGCTATTGCAAATGAAACAAAATTTATATATGTTATTAGGGATTACGGAATAAAGCTCTCCATTGAAAACAGTGTATGTATCAGCACAATACTATCCTACTATTTAATTAGCTTATGATTCGACGACGATCGTTTGCTTTCCTCAAAAGATTCACTAAAAGTTGCCAATATTGGCGATTTTTGAGATAAATCGCCAAATATGGTGCGAAAAAATATTTGAAAAATGAACGCGACTCGCAAGATTTTCACTATTTGACAAGAAATCAAAAAATATCTAATGTAATATTAAGGTATAAATGATTTCAATGGAGATTTTGAAAATTCGTTACTAGCGCTCTAATTTAACCGATTTAGTATGTTCTTTTGTGGTTAGGAAAAGCTAAGCAAAAGCTAACTGCCTTGGACGGGGGGGGGGAGGGTGCATTGGTCGGAGACTTTTTAAGTAGTTCTAATGCATTGAACGATTTACGGGCAACAAAAATTGCAAACTTTGATTTTTTATCGCATGGAATATTAATTTTAGACTGCTAGCCCTTAAAAGAATAAATTCCTAGCTGCCCGTGTTCGTGCGATACCGTTATGTTGTGTAAGATGAATAGTTATATTTTTAACTTCCCCACATGATTGAGAGGTTGTTTATGACTTCGGTTCATCTGTCCGTTCTTCTGTCCGCCCGTCCGTAATTTAACAGTAAGGCGACCATACTTCTAAATAGTATTTTGGGGACAAATGACACATCGTCCACGAATCCAGTATACCCATATACCAGTATACCCATACTTTAAATCTTGACTGACTTTGATACTTAAAACTGAACCCCAATTAGTTTTTTATATCAATTGCGTATTCTGATTTCTAATAAATTAATGGAAGTTTTTCATTCATTTATAAATATTTATTTAAACCAGAAATATGAAAGGAACATCATATTGAAATATTGTAATTTTTTCAAAATTTAACTCTTGGCATATTATTTGTACTTTTCAGAAGACATTGCTTTTTACATTGGATCATTATGTAATAATTTTTCATGAAACTTTGTACACCCTCTAAAAAAGTATTCGAGTGCAAGAAAAATTTAGTACGTCAATTTCATATTTAAACCATGATTCTACGTGAAAAATGATTAATCATTATTAAAACTGAAATGGGAAATTTGGCTCATAGTCGAATACTTATTGAATGTCTCTACACGAAACACACACAATGACAACAAACGTTTTCAGAGATCAAATTTTATTGTTTCTCTGAGTAGAAGGCGCTTTTAGTTGTTTTATTTTTTTTCTTCAGTTTTTTTCTGAAAGAAATATACTAAAAGGAAACTTTCAGGGAAAAAGTACAAATCTTAAAATTTCGGGAAATTTTCGCGTCCCCAAGAAGTTAAAATATTTCTGGGGACAAAATGGAGAAAAGACCTATATTGGGGGACTGTACTCGAATTTCGAGAACGTATGGTCACCTTATCTAGCAGCCTTAAATACACATCGATTAGTGCGAAATTTATATAGTAAATCCCGTTAAAGAAATTCCTTAAGAAGCTTAAAAAGTTGATACTTTCGGGTCACAGCTTTTTGCTACAATATTAAAATAACCCGTTACCCCGTTTTGCTACAATATTAAAATAACCGTTCTTACAATATTAAAATAACCCGTTTGAAAAGTTTCGCTCCAAACGCTTTCCCGCATAAAAAGTTTCCTTTCCTTCTAAGTTTACTTTCAGAAAGTGTTTATGTGCAGGTTCCCCACCCCCCTCTTTCTTTGCTGTTTGTAAAAATCAATGTTAAGGGCTGAAAACGGTTGTATTGCCATCTGAAGTGCTTGCAATGGATAAAATTAAACTATTTTAAACGATTGAGGATAATTAAAGTATTTGCTTTATTGTTTTCAAGAGAAATTAAATTTGCATGCGAAAATCAAGAACTCATATTTGTAGTGCCTTAACGACTAAAAAATCTATTTAATCATAGCATTTGTATAATAGCAGATCATACATTACTTGTGTGAATATTTCACACTGTGTAACTCTGTTGTATTTTGATGGCAAAAGAAACCATTATTAAAAAATAATTTCTTTTAACGTTAATAAACCAAAGAGATAGGAAATTCTTTAAAACATGTATAAAGCACAGACATTACCACTCCCTATCTATTTCAATTAAGTCCCAGTTTAATGGAAGATTTATATTGTTACGAATTTTCGGCGTAACCCGCTGTTCTGGGGCTTAAAATAATTCAAAATTCGTATTCTACGCTTTAACTAGTTAAATTTTGCTTTACGTTGCATCAAAATCGGTCAACTAGAACCGGAGATACGGAGGTTTCGGTTTGTCCATTGTTTTTCTATGGCGCACAGTGGATATTCGTATCAAAATCCTGGATAAAAAGCGAAAATTTTAAATTTGTTTAAAAACAGTAATATATATGTTTTTGGATAGCCTAGTAACTGATGCATCATGTGATACATGTTTTTCGACCATAATTCATATCCAAAAGATGCAACACTCGGTTTAAAAGCAAGTTTCTTCATTTACGGCAAGAGATTTCAGCGTTTTCTATTACTTCGTCGTGCATTTTTTACGGTCTCTTTAAATTAATTTACTGATTTGAAACTTAGTATAATCGTAGTAAAATATATTTATTTTAATTAAATGTATCTATTTCTTAAAAAAATAATATGATTTTATTAAAAAAAATTGTAAACTTTTTTTCTATTTTTTTTTTTCAAAAATTCACATTTTAAAAAGTTTTTTGAAGGGGTGTCACGGCTTGTCGTGCCTAAGTTCAACTATAATCGTAATTATTACAGTATTGAGTGTCTATTCCAAGAAAAAAATGTTCCCCCAACATCCACCATTTTTATAAAAAAAATATTTATATAGCGCCATTTTTCTTTTTTCGATAAGTTTTTAACGGGTGATCGCAAAAGTCATACAAACAAACGCGCTTGTATTTCTCATAAACTGTAAATTATGTGCAAGTGTTTGGATAAACGTATATAAAATTTCATTTCAGTTAAGATTTAACATTATTTTAAATTCAGTATGTAATTTCCTATTTTTCTGATGTAAATTTGCTTCAAGAAGATTTCTACGTATTTCAAAATTGCCCTGTCTCAGTCCTGCAAATAGTCCCATCTATTTACAGATTAGTTTTCCATTTATGTCGTAAATTGCGTCCAAAGCAAAAACTCTCCTTTTTTGGTTCTCAAAGGTTGGCAAGTGTGACTTCAGGTCATGGAAGTGTGAGTGTCTAAACAGAAACGCGTGCTAGCTCTTTAAGTCATTTTGAAGTGCTGGCTTGAAATAAATTACTTTTCCCCCAGCTTGTAATAAGATTTTGTGGGTCTGCAAGGAGGCTTTTTTAAGCAGTTTCCTTTTAGCTGCTCTATACAAAGACCAAGCAAAAAGAGCAAGCTTTGTAGCAGTGAGACCCTACAACTTCTTCCAGAGGGGCCCGATGGTGGTCTCTCTCTCTCTCTCAAAAACAAACAAACAAACAAACAAACAAAAAAACTAAAATTCTTCCAGATTTTATCTACGCACACGGCTGGAAGTTTTTTTTTTTTTAACCCATTTATGCCTAGCGTCCCTTTTTTGGGACGGCATTTTCGCTGTCATTCGAAAACGTTATTTATTTTTCCTTGCCTTTATTCGCGAGTATTGAACCTCAATTCCACAAAATATTTTAATATGGCCAAGTAGGATGTTGACATTTCAATTTTTATACATAATGATTTTAAATGAAATCATCCCTTGTTCAAAAAGTTGGCATCAGAAATTTATCAATTACTGCTGGTGTTAGCAAAAATCGAAGAAAGTCGCAAAAATATCCAGGCACGAATGGGCTAATCTATTCAATCAATTCTGCCATATAGAGGAAAATGGTAACTGTAAGTGCTCATATAGACTCCTGTTCGAATAATTTTGTTGCTGAAAATGGCATCCATTGTTGTTTGGCCCCTAGCAGGCACGTGCCAACAGAGGGGGCAGGGGGGTTTATCGCCCCCTCGGTAAATGAGTAGAAGGGGCGAACTATATAATTCGCCCCCTCAGTAGTTTGCTTACAATAGTTTTCTTCTTCAGGATGGGGGGGGAAGCAATTTTTCCAGCCCTTCCCCTCAAGAAAACGGTTATTTAAACAAACTAATGAGGCATAAACGAAAATTTTGCTAGCTCAAACGGAAGGGGGGGGGCGAAATAGCTGTCACCATCCATCCCCTTCCGCACGAAGAAAACTGTCATTTTAAACAAACTATTGAGATACAAAAAAAAAAAAAAATCGGGAAATTAATTAGTTTACATGAAACTGATACAGGAAATTTGGCTTAAACTCGAATACTCTTTTGAAAGGGTGTACAGACGAGGTTAAAAAAGATTGAAGCCTATTATTTATAAAAATTGGTGGGGGAGGGAGAAAATAGCTGCCCCGTCCCTGAAGAGAATGATTATTGTAATTGAGCTATAGAAGTACAAACAAAAACTTTCCTGGTACCAAGGTTGACACCTTTTATTTAAAAAAAAATTGTTGGTGGACGGGGGGGATGTGAAATGACTGCCCCCCCGCTCCTGATGTCGGAAAAAATCGTTCGCCCCCCCCCCATTTTCCAAGACGTTGGCACGTCCCTGGCCCCCTAGTGGTGAAATGTTTTGGATGAGTGCGTATTGGAAAATCTAAAGTGCCCATTTCAGTTATGAAATTGAATCCTTGATCGAAATTTAATTCTGTGTTAACCCATTTATGCCTAGTGTCCCTTTTTTGGGACGGCATTTTCGCTATTAGTCGAAAATGTTATTTATTTTTCCTAGCCTTTATTCATGAGTATTGAGCCTTAACTCTGCAAAATATTTTAACATGACCAAGTAGGATGTTGATATTTCGATTTTTATGCATAATGATTTTAAAAGAAATCATCCCTTGTTCAAGAAGTTGACATCAGAAATTTATCTATGATTTCAGTTATCAGTAAAAATCGAAGAAAGTCGCAAAAATATCCAGGCACAAATGGGTTAAAATCTCCCACTAAAACAGTCTTACAATCATCCTCCTTCAGTAACGTTTCGAATAGAGCGTCTAATTTATCTTCATAAGAAATTCGAGGACAAGCGTATGTAACTTCAAATCTCACTTTATCGTCAATATGCGCAATGACCATTTGAACACCATTGATCTGGCTCTTGTAGGAACGAGTAAAGTGTTTCATATTCTTTTTATAAAGTTTTCCTCTATAAAAATCATAACTCCAGATGGCTTTCTGTTCTGGAAACCACTGTCTATCCGTTCGATCAAAGTGAATCCTGGTATTTGAAAATCATCTGAAGGGATAGTCCATGTTTCCTTTAGCAATATCCAATCACTCTGCAGAAAACATGAATCAAACGGAAAAGTGACCACGTGACCACGGCGCGCCGCGTAGACAAAAATCCCGTGCTAGAAAGAAGAAGAAAGTGATTCTGAGTGAAGACGAATATCAGAGTTCAAAAGAATCGGAATGAAAATGTTAATCTTCAGAAGTCATTATAAAAATAAGATCCCTATAGTAACTACATTTAGAAAAGTGAAAAATCTAAAAATTTTTATGATAAAATTTGATTTATAGATAATTAGTATTATATTTATATGTATTGTTATAAGTAAAATACTACATTTGTATATTTTTATTGTGGTTAAGGCACAGCTACCCGGCTATTTGCCTAACGGGAAGGTTGCCTACTGCGGAGGGATTTTTAAGGAGTTCTAATGCGTGTTCACGTGACATCTGGAGAAAATCGCCCAAAACTCCAGACCGTTAGATCGTCAGCCTCGTGGTATTATAAGTGGTATTATACAATAGCAGTACTTCCCAGTATGGGACACACCACAGACAAGATATTTGTTAGAAACCAACTTCGAGTCCTTTGGCGATATATCGCCAAATTTGGCGACAACACGCTTTTTTATATAATTTAAGAAGTATATAATACTAAAAAGTCAGTCAAAAGTCAACAGTAATGATTTTAACGTTAAAACACATGAAAAATATTTTTGGCCAGGATTTTGACACAAATACTCCACTGTGTGGTGGCGGTACTAGAAATATCGAGAAATATGGGTCCTAGGCCTTCGGTAACTTCACTTTTGGTGCCAAATTTGGCGACATTTTGGTCATTTGGCGCGTTTTTCCCAGTGGGCCTGAAAGTTGGTTTTTCTACATTAAAATCACAGTATAGGCTAATGATTGAGCTATATTTCTATGACGTAATCAAAATTCGCACTTTAAGGGGCTCGAGAAATTTCTAGTAGTCTCTTCGACAAGTATAAAAAGGAACCGGGCTGCCCCGATCACGTCAATGTGAAGTGAGATCCCGTCGGGTGCGGATCAAGCTGCCGATGTGTACGGCACTTTGCTCTATGATAGAAGCTGTGTTTTCGCGCTTGTTTATGAAGCTTTGAGTTTAAGTGATGTTTGTAAATTCCTCATTGCTGTGTCTTAAGGGATTGTGTATGATAGCCCTTGAATATTTCCACTGAATTTTGTCTGTGGAAGTGTTTAATTATGTGTGAGAATTACAGCATATCTAAGAGCTTCGGTACTGAGTGGACTGGTTTAAACGAGCTATTGGGCGCTAGTGCCTGTGATTTTTGTACAGTTGATTGTTCGACTAAGTTCTAGAAGCAATAAAGTTGTGTTTCATCCTGACAAATGGGCTTTTTACTAGAACTTTCTACACCAACTGGACTTTAGAACGACGAACCCAGGACTGTAACAATATATTTGCATACACATATTTATTTATAATATACAAGGACTGAAAAAAAAATACTTCAAACCAAATTTGAGCACAGTATTCAATTAACTATTCACAGCCCTCATTTTCTACAAAACAAAAGAAATTTATTCCAAGTATGCAGTTAAAATATTATACCGAGGGTCGTTTTATTGTGGGATCATCTTTGCAGGTTCGTACTTACAAGGGGTCCTTTTTATTTCCTATATTCACTAAAACTTTATTGGCATCCGAACTGAAATATTGTGAAATTCTACATAAGAAGAAGGTTGAGTAGGGTTCTCTCAAATGCAAGTATTACTAATACTGTACCTGAGTTCTTTCATTGTCAGATATGGATAAAATCGGATATAAACATTATCAGGTATAAATAATAAACTGTAGTACTTACATTATCAGGCATAAGTAAAATCCTAGGTGTAAAATTCCGGGTTGTACCACTTTAAACAAAACTTTTACCGTATTACTCCAAAAAGATTAGAAAATTGTTCTCAAAAATGTAATAAAATTCACACGATTTTCGATTGGTTTGAAAGCTTTCACAATCATGTAAAAAATATAGAAAACAATGTTTGCTACTTTAATAACTGAAAATTCATTCTTTCCTTGATTTTTAGCTATATTGTTTCCATTTTTAAATAAAAAAAAACTTTTAATTTTCCTTTGAAAGTTATACTGTGAGCCCTTTAGGAACAATGGACCTATAAAATTACGAAGCAAAGAAGAAAAAAATGCTAAACATACACAATTTTGCACTATTTCCCTAAACCGGTAACAATTGGGTGCACTTTTGAAAGCAATTTTTGTGATTGAGAATTTATTTTAAAAGTTGTATGAAACATATAGATTAACTGTGAATATTAGTTTATAGTGCAGTTAGTTAAGAATTATTATTAATTTTTTGGAGTTTTTAGCATCATTAGTTTTTTTGAAGTGTCTAAAAGTCGTGTAACGCCTATTGTTTTACAAAAGGAGCACCCTTAAAAATCAGAAAATCCATCCAATCACATGCCTTACCAAAAGAGTGTCCGTTCTTTAATTTCAAGAATTAGATTTACATATCCTAAATCATATTGGCGCCATTTTGGTGCCATGAACTTAAAAATGCATTGAAAACCCAATTAGGCTGAAAGGCTCTGACCCACAAATTACGCAATCTTCCTGTCTATAATAATAATAAAGTGAATGTTTGTATCTATCTGCACGTGTGGTGCCCAATGTGTGGTGACAAAGATACAGCACGCAAATATGAAGATATAAGTGCACGAGTTCGAGAATGCGCACCTGAGACTCACTCTGGTGCTCATTATTTAAACTTTAAAATTTTAATTACTTTTTAATTATGAATTAAAAACCGTTGTAAAGGATTTTTTTCTTCTAGATTCCTAAGTTCGAGCTTTTTACGGGAAATTTCTCACAGCAGCACGATTTCACTGTTGATGATTATGTGAATCTAGGACAAAGTCTTGATAGCTTTATAAAGTTTGGGTAAGTGCTAAATTTACTTTGTAATGACATTACAGTTTTATTACTCTTTCAAGTTTTTAAGACTCTGTTTGAAAGACTACTAGAAGACGTTCAAAGCAAGAACAACATTTTTGTGCATTCAAGCAGCTTTCAAGAGTATTTGAACACATTCCACTAACACTGTGAAATGACTAAATTCGTCAAACCCAAATTATTTTTTAAAAACCTGCTGAAAATCATTCATTCTCATTAAACACGAACAGTAAGTTTTTAATCTTCGAATCTGCTACTGCAAAATCAGACACAAAATAATGTATACATGCACACATACATATTATGAAAAAGGAAGAAAAAGTGGAACCAGTGCGACAATTTGAGCGCTAATTGTCATAGAAATAAGCTGTATAGACCTATGTTTATGGTTCTCAGTTTTCTATCTTTCCACTTGAATTTTATATTTGAATTTCATACTGTCTTTGAGATTTATCTCTTTGAAGTCAGTGCCTTACTTGCTGGAGACCCTGATGAGCCGTCCAAGCATATCTGCGACAGCTAGAAAGCAGACAGGCAGATAAGTAGAAATCATAAACATTTTTCAGCTTCATTGCAAAGTCTTTATAATGCCATTCAAATATACTCGAATACTTTCGTGTGAACCTGTAAAAGAGCTCTAAATCTAACACACAATTTACAGTAAAGAACGTGCCACCATAAATTAAATGTCAAAACCATAAATAAAAGTTCATAGCAATCTATACAACTTTAGTTATAGAACACGAACAGATCAATGATGAGATAGTAGGCAGATAGACAAACCGGAATTTAAACACTTTTCACCCTTGTTGATAAAGTGTCATTTTATGAGCATATTCATTTTTGAGATTACTTTTATCCGTTAAGTTTTGGCGAATTTGAGTAGTGCCTATTAAATTTTATAAAAAATATTTTATGCTAAGTAAGCTTCTTTCTAATTTTTATCTTTAATACAGGTTTTTGAGTTATGAAAGAATTCAGGGGCCATACATTTATGGAGCGTCATGGCTCCAAGAACATTTATTGTGCTACTCAATAAATTCCAGAATGGACGAGGACGTCGACCCATCTGAAGGAGTTTTACGTATGTATGACGTAATGCGTGTTCTCTATTTCTTTGTTTATCTGTCAGTTTTGTTCTCGTTCCATTATCCGTTAAACCAATGCAGTTAACTTTTGAATATATTATTGTTAAAACTTAAAAAAAAAGATGAAAAAGGCCCCTGTATATTGTTATTTACATGTATGCGATAAGGAAAAAAGTGTGATCTCAAAGGGAGTCTTGATGTTTAACTGACGTACAGACAAAATAAAAGTATTGCTTAACTTCGAAAAATGTGCCTATCAATGTAGATATTCATTTTTATATGAGAGCTACTTCTACACACTAAAACAGAATATAAGTTTTAAAAGATAATATCAATCCTGTATTTTTATCTTATGTTTGAAATCAGCCCGTAAAAAAATCACCCAACATACAAATATTCATTCATTCTTACGACATAGTGTAGGAATTATAAATCATTGGAAAAGGACCTCTTTAATTTTAAAAAGATATTTTAACCTCTTCGCTATAAAGATCTACATATGTGGACCTTTGCATTTCCCCCATTAAAACGATCTTTTAAGAATTTTTGTAGTTCAGAACTGACATACACATGGGTAGATGCTTTAATTTTGACTATTTTCTACCGTTCCTTCCCCCCCCCCCATATGACCCTACGTTATACAGTATAGTGGCTACCCATAGATCTGCTCTATGTGGCTACCGCAGTTCATTGTCCAAGTTCAGGAATATTTTAATGTATTGTTACTAGGGGCCAAGGCCCCTAATAAGGCTTATTCGTAAAAAAGACAGAATTTCAACAGACAAATCATAAAGATTGGATCAGATAGAATGTTACTGAGCTACACGTTGTTTGGTTCTTGCATGTTCATTGGTACATAAAAATTTAAACTTCACACTACAGTAGACCACTCCCCCATATCACGGTAGATATTTTGTTATAGGAAACCGTGTTCTACGGGTAATCCGTGTTCTCGCAGGAAAAATTATTTGCACGGTTTAACTCAGAAACACAATGATATTTAATGTTGCCATTCAAAAGTCATATTGATTAGGTGTTAAAGCGTAATAAAATCAGAACATCTGCTTCAGCTGTATTTTTAATTATGTAAAACCTATTGGACACCACCCATGGCGATTTTTTCATTATTTGGTGACTTGCGTATATGTATAGTTAATAATGAGATCTAAGAAAACAGTACTTCACATGTTTTCTTTTATAAAACTACGGAACAGCTAGGATAGCTTATCACCCATGGCGATTTTTCATTATTTGGCGATTTACACATGCTCATGACCTATAATTACTGCTCATGCAAGGTTCCCGGAAAACCGTTATCCATATTTTCATATACATAATTCTTTGCAGATTGGCGTATTTAGCACCACGAATTATATCATTTCGCCGCGCTGGCAAATAGGCATAGTTAACGCCACCAAATATGTCTACTGGTAGGAAATACTCCAGCTGGACCGAACCACCTTTAAAATAATCTGCACTTTAATTATTTTTCATTTTCAAGTTACTGGGTTCGAGCATCCTGGAACACGAAGCTTAGATTCACCCTGCTTGGAAAGATACTATTTTGCCAGATTATTCCTAATGCCAAGATGGCGCTTTTAAAATCAGTTACAATTAGTTATTCTGTTTCGGAAAAACGAATAGTCACTAATTCTAAACTCTGTTGTCTAAGCTAACTTATTATTTGGAAATTCTCAACTTTGTGTAACACACTTTGAGTTATTTATTTCATATACTTTTTAATTTGGCGTAAAATGGTCTTAATTCTAACTCATGTTTATGAATTTCACGCGATTCTACATACTTGGAAACGCTTTGTTGCAAAGGAATGAATGATTTTATGCCCAATCTGGCAACCATTCTGTTTATTTTTTCAGTTTTTTATTAATATGTTCTAAAATAATTCGATTTTCGAAATTTAAGTCAGCTTATCAGGTTCCTCGGAATTTTTCGAATCTGTGGGCACCTTAGTCGAAACTTAAATCCCACGGTTTAGGGGGAGATAGGCGAACAAGCTTTGACAGCGCCAGCAGCGGCGCAAGCAGCGGCGACAGCGGCCTTTACTTTTTTTTAGAATAGAGAGAAATATATTGTGTACTGTAATGTATTGTATTGTAATAGTATTTAAACGGAGCTGCATTTTTGTCTAAAATTATGTATAATCTGATCTACTTTTTACAGTAAATATCAATGTTAAAATATTTTTTTTAAACCTCTTACTTTTTTATCTTTTTTAACTAGTCGAATTCATTACAGTTAAAAAGAACCGAAATAAAACTTAAATCTATTATGCAGTCTTATGAAAAATACTTTCCTCTTTTTACAATGAGTCTGCCATGCACACTAAACCTGCATTGTACAATTTTAGGGTCACAGGATTACCTTGCCTACGATTTTAATTTTGAGGTTTTTCCGAATGAAACATTCAATCCTTCGACGAGGCCAGGTGTGTTCTTCCACATGCACTCTCCATGGGAAGTGGGAAAACCTTCAGAACATGGCATTTTACTGAGACCTGGAACTTTAGCTCGATTCAGCATGAAAGTGGTAATTTCCCATAATTTACTATCGCTATACTGTGGCAGAAGTTGTTAACGAAGAACTGGCATCGAGGAAGCGAAGAATAGTGTGCGTGCGCATATGCTTTAACCCTTTAACGTGCAGTGATCCCGCTCTGGGAACACCAAACTCTGACGTTTTGACTGTTGCCAGTCACGAAGATTAGATTGGATTTCTATAAAAATAGTTGCGGGTGACACAGCTCTACGAGAATCCTTTACATTTTAGCACGTCATTTCCCGTAAAAAAATAGTCGTGATTATTTTTAACAGCACCGACATCTGCTGAAAAATGGAAGAATGCGAGAACAGCTGGAGAGATTGCCCAATGCTGAAAAAAGGGCAGCCGTTGCCATCGCTCGACTTAGGGTCTCTAGATCGGTGGCACGCGATGAACGTTTCTATAGTCCGCCATCTTGCTGGTAGTTAAGTCGAGCGATGGCAACGGCTGTCCTTTTTCCAGCATTGGGAAAGGGCTGCGCCTCAAAGTGTTAACATGCATACACATATGAAGGGTCTACGGGAAGAGCGATGAGAGTCTAATACAGCTGATTTTCCAAAAAATCGAAAAGCGCACGGGACTTTCCAAGTCCTTCCATAGTAAACTGTATCTTTGGGCTATTTTTTCAGTGTATTCTCATCGTTTTTTTCCTTTATGGATTAAGGATATTAATAGTGCCACTAATGAACAACAGAATGCAGTAGAAACCTCAACATTGACGAAAAGTGGACTCTCATCGTTCTTCCCGTGGACCCTTCATATGCTTTAACTCTTTAACGCTCCGTTTTCACGCTATAAAAACGCCTAATTCGATGGCTGACAGTATTCACCTAACAGCGTATAATGTCCTGTTCATTATGCAGTCGCTATTGGCGTAGCTGCAGTTACAGTATATCGTAAACAATCCTCGTTTGACCGGTATTGATGATTTTGATATGTATACAACTTATGTATGTACTTTGGTATGAATGTATGCATGTGCGTGTGATGAACACAATAGCTCCAAAACGGTCGAATCGCTAATCGCATACTACAGGGTTAACCCGGCAAAGTCCGAATTTTTTTCTTAATTTCCTTTTACTTGTTTATTTCTTGTCTTTAGCATAAAACACTTTTTTCGCAAAAATTTTGAATAATGTTACTCAGAAATTGCTGGTACCAAACGGTACCGCTAGGCTACTAAGATATCCAAGCAAAAAGAGGATTTTAAAGGTAATGATCGCTAGTACCAAACGGTACCGCCGGGCTTTCCCAGGTTACGAACTCTTTTGCATCAGAATATACAGAATTAATAAATTGTGCCTGTTTCAATAGTTTATGCGAGGTTTTTCTTGAGATCTCTTCTTTAAGTAAACATTACTTCAATCCTCTGCAGTTGCGTTGCAATATACGGAATTATTGAACTGCTCCCCCTCAATTTCTGAGTGCGCTTTATAGGGAATATTGGAAATAGATTGTAGCATTACTATACATGTTATATTCGTCAAATCAAACAGAGAGAAGTGGATTCTACGAATGATATCAGATAATTTTCCTGCCACTGTTCTTCTTTTTCTTTAAGCTTATTTATTTATTTACATTTTATTTTATTTATTTCAATATCATTAGTAGTATTATTTTTTGCTGTAGAAGGCTATTTTTAATGCTTTTTAGAAGCTTTCTGGGGAGATTATCTCTTCTGAAAATCCAGTATAAAATGTGAACACCGGTACAAAAAGAAATATATTTTTTTTTTCAGAATTTTCTTTCAGTAGGTTTTCATTAGTGACAACAAAAGTATCTACACATCAAATTTCACCAAAATAACTCGTGCCGTTTTATTAGTGAGCTACTCTAAATTTCGAATTTTAAATTCGAACATTTGTAAAGTTTGAAGGTTTGCACAAAAGAACTATTTGTTCAATTTATTTGAAATTTGGTATGCTTCTATTTTTCAAACCAAAGATGCCCTTTTACAGGTCAAAATTTTCGATTTTGTAAAAATTTTAGAATAAATAATTTTTTTTGAAATTTTCGATTTTTAAATAAAAATTTTTTAGTTGATTTTCATTATTGAATTGAAAAAAAGAAAAAAAACTACGTACCAAATTTCACGAAAATTCGTCGCGTTACTTTTGTATGCTATCCCGCTACTCTCAAAATCGAATTTTTAGTTTTTAAGAAAAATCAGAGTCATTGACTTCATGATCTTTTATCTTACGAACTTTGTTCAAATCTCATTTTAAAGTGAGTAAAAAATCATACAGAAAAGTCTTTTGCACTATTTGGATATAACGCATTCTTTTTGAAGAAATCGTGTTGGCTGCATTCGCCACATCAAAGAGGCGTTCAGTACAGAATATACAGCTCTGCTTTCTCGCTGCCTGATTGCTTTCTTATTTTAAGGTTAGTTTGGATTTGGTTTTTCGTTTGTTTTCGGAAGGCAGAGCCCGATCAAGACATTTAAGAAAAAAAAAAAAAAAAAGCAGATTATGATTGTTGTATACTGAAAGTTTTAAATATCTTACCCCTTCTAAACAAAAAATTTGTTTTAAGTATTCTTAAAAAAAAAAACGAATATAGTTACATGATGTCAAAGAAACAGATAGTTAAACGTTACATCATGTTCGGAAGACAACCACTTTTTCTAAACAGTC
>JAWZYV010017129.1:0-94335 GCA_038373885.1 Cheiracanthium punctorium | reverse complement strand
TGGGCAAAGTAGAGAGCTTTAAAGGGCCATTCCATACAATTAAACAGTCGTTAAAGCTGAATAATTGATTAAAAAAAAAACCGCATCCTATTTAAACTTAAATTTTTTTTTAATGTTTAAATAGAATGCATCTTCATTTACAAATGTTTTGCAACGCTTTTTCATCCATTCACATATCGGAAAAAACCTTTGCAAAATTATTTGTTGGTTGATCCTTTCTTCTGGCTCTTCTTCTAGATGTAATAAATTAATAATAAATATATAGCTTAGTTTATTTTTTATTTGCATCTTCAAGAGATTGTAATACTTTTAATATATTATTTAATATATTAATAACAACATATTTTAATATATTAATAGAGCATTCTTCCTATGTTTCCCTGTATACGTATGTTCGCATTAATATGTTTTGGCATAATCATGACAACTGTAAATTTTAATCTTTTTGTGTTTTTACGTATAATTGAGGTAATCGAAGCTGGTGCCAGCAGGGGATCCAGGGGCACGTGCCTCCTGTCGGGGACTTCCGATTCATTTGTCTGAGAATTTAAAAAAAAAAAAAAAGAATTAAATTATTAGGCCAACTTTAATTCTTAAATATTAAAAAAACATACTTTTTTAGTACTTTCGTTTTCTTTTAAACATTCGTGAAATTATACGTTCACATTTCGATCAGAAAGAAAATGGCTCGGTGTGGGAATGAGGGGGCAGTGGCGTATCCAAAGGGGGGGGGGCGATAGGGAGTTCTCAACCTCCCTCCCATGATGTATTTTTTGCCATATAAAATGTATATTCTCACTTCCTCATCACACACCCGTATACATACATACGACTTGCAGTAGCCGTAACCCCCCTGAATGAAAAATTTCTGGCTACGCCAATGGGAGGGGGGGGGGGTTCAAAACCGGCTTAAATGTTTGTTGTGGAGGTTATATAAATGCTGAAATTTTCTATTCTAGCGAATTACTGTGACACGCATAAGTCAACTAAGGGCGTTTTCTGTTTTTTTTTTTTTTTTTTCTTGGAAGTATTCCTCAGTAGCATCCTTTTGCTAGTGTTTTTTAAAAAGCCATTAAAATCCACGCCATTAAAATTAAACGCTTTCTTGTTCCATTTTTATTATCTTCACAACAAAAATACAAGGGTGTTTCAATCTAATGACAAAATATTTAAAACCTCTTTTCTAAGATATAAGTAGGGTGGTTTTAAAGAAATAGAAGAATGCGTGTTTAACACTATCGCTTTACTTTTAAAGCTGTTCAAAAGTCCTCCGACGCCTACTAATTTTTCAACGAGACTGTTTTAAGAGAGCGCCTCAATTTGTAGGCGGGAACTTTCTATTGTTGTTTACGCCTACTGCAATTGTAAGAAGGAACATCACTTCCGGCGGATCAGAAACTCACATTTTGAAGCTTCACAAAAAGTAAATAAAAAATATAAATAATACATCGTGACTGCTAAAATTAATGTTGAATTCGGCTGAAATAATAAAATCCGCATCATGAATATTTTGAGAGCAAGCGATTACCCATGTAGGCGAAAACCTCTTCCTAATGGGTACGCCCACATCAATTGTAAGATGGGATTATATTTTTCGGTGGGCAATAAACGCTGAATTTTAGGCTCCCCAAACAGTAAACTAAAAATGTCATTCAAAATTTAGATACTCTTTGTTGAAAGTAATGAAGAATTCTGCTGAAAAAATAAAATCCGCACCATAAACAATAGGAGCCACAAATTGCGAATGTAGGCAGAAACCCTTCCTGATGCTTACGCCCACATCAATTATAAGAAAAGACTATGACTTTCGGTGGGTAAGAAAGAAACATAGATTTTTAAGCTCCACAAAAAGTAAACAAAAAATTTAATTAATAATATAAATAATCCATCGTGATCTTTGAAAGTAACGATGAATTCTGCTGAAATAATAAAATCTGCATCATAAACAGTAGCTAAGCGTGTGGACAGAAACCTTTTCCCGATATTTACGCCTACTTCAGTTGTAACAAAATCTTATGAATTTCGATAAGTAGGAGACTAAGAACTTTTTCCCCCTGAAGGTATCGCAACTTTTATAGGTTCACAGTTTGCAATCGTTTATAGTGCACTTCGTATAAACATTCTAAATTTTTTTTGAGCATCTAGCGCAATTGAATTCCTTAGAGATAAGTACGTGTTGTCTGGGGTGTGCCTGGGAAAAATACATCCCACAACTCCCATTCAATTACAGTTAAAAGTTTAATTGAGCTTTAAGAAAATTAAGGGAAAATGAAATTAAAGTAATAAAACTACAAAAAAATTTTGAAAAAAGAAAAGGGAGAGAAAAGTTTACGTTTTAAGCTATTTAACTGGTGTAAACAATCAGTAGCAGTTCGATCACTGTTACCAGCGATTTCACTGCTACTGATGAAATTTAGGAAGTGAAAAAGTTTTTCTTGTTTAGTGTTAAGGTTTTTGAGCTGAGTGAGTAAATCTTTAAGTTTAATTATAAGTTCGGGGAGTGAAACTCCGATCTCTTTCTCTATTGCTTTGGTTAAATCAGCGAGATCATTTAGGGTGCTTTTTTTTGGGGGGGGGGGGTATTATTGTTTTTAACGGCATTAGCATAACTACTGGGTTTGTTTACATTAGGAGTTGGGGGAATTTGAGTTTGAGAATTTTGGGGGGATTATCGGGGTAGCTTTTACAGCCTTTATAACTAGCGGGGTAATTTTGATTACAGTTACAACAATGGTGGTGGGGTTGTTTAGTTTCATTATTTAGGTTATTAAGTTTGATGGGGCAGGCGAAATGCTCGTGAGAGTCTCCACAGACCACACAACGGGGGGGCATGGAACAGAACTTTGCGAAATGAAAGAAGCCGTTGCAGCGATAGCACTGACAGCTTTCCTGGTAGAGATGAGTTCGGGCTCATTTTGAAGCCCGAGCCCGAGGACTTTTAATCCGAGCCCGCCCGAGCCCGAGCAATACTATTTAAGTCGGAGCCCGAGCCCGAAATTTCAGGTAACGATTAAAAAAAAAAAATCCAATTACTTCATTGATAGAATATAATAAATTTTGCCGTTTGTGCAAATTAAAGACAAATATAGTGGCAAACTCCCAATGCACTTTCTAATTCTTCGTATCCATCCTTTATCAAAAAATGTCGGATCTCATCACTAACTAAAGAATATAAACCACCGTTCTAGAATACTCAAAGAGCTTCGCGCACCTTCTAGGCGCCTGTGCCGCTATTTTTATTTATTTATTTATTATTTGTTTTTATAAGTACTTTTATTTTTCTCATGAATCACTTTTTTAAATCTGTTTCAAGCTGTATGCTCAATAAAGGAGAAATTTTTCACGAGCCCGAGCCCGAACACAATTGTGAATTACAGAGCCCGAGAACGGTTCGGGCCCGGGCTCGGGCTCGGGCTGAGCCCGTCTCATCTCTATTTCCTGGGGGGTCTAAAATTTCAATCGTAATTTTAAATGAAAGTAGCGTTTCCAGATTGTAGATTTCCTGTTCTTGTGGGTTGTTTTGGAGTTGAATTTGGAAAATTGGGAGGGGGATTTTATCACGCTTACTCTTAAGCTGGTTGATACGAATTACAGGATATTTATTACAGTTAAGGGCTTCGCTAATTAAATCAGTGGGGGTGGAGGGAGGGAGACCTTTGATTACAACTTTAAGGGGGGGGGTGTCGGAGTTGCTATAAAAATGAATGTTATTTTGGTGAAATAAGTCAGTGATGTCATGTTTGCTATTAAGGTTATGGGGGAAAATTTTAAGTGAAGAATTTTGATAAGTGGCGTGGAAGTTTGAATCTGTTTTTCATTGATTAACTGCGTAATGGCGTGCGTGTTAAGGGGGGTTTGGGATTATTAGTGGCTTTGGCTTGGTTTTAGGGTTAGGTTAACAGGGAAAGAGTTCGGAGTTTCCGAGGTTTCCATTAAATTTAAGTTTTCTGCATTTTCAACGTTATTAAGGGCTTCAAAGGGGTTAGAAGAGATAAAATTTGGGACTAAAACGTACTTATCTCCCGTCACATCTTGCTTCTTGGCCTTTTTTGAGGGCTGACAAAAGTCTTGATCGTCCGTAGTGGTGAGATCCGTATGAGCCGGTTCTTCATGGTCGGTGATTTTGGGAGCTGGATCGTTCGGCTTTTCTTCACTGGTTTTTTCTGAGTGAGCTTCATCTTTTACACGTTGTTCTTGCAAGGCTTTGTAGTGTTCTGTTCGATGAGGTCCTTGTGGGGGCTTCGGAGGACAGATACCATACTGAAGAGTTTCCAGCTTTTCGGGTATTGAGCGGTTTTCTGACGGTGCAACCAAGCATCGTAATAGTATCTTGCTGTGTGAGGCAGATCGTTGGAATACTCCACCGGTCCTCCTGTACCTGTTACCAGCCCTGACAAGGGCTCTTTTCGGCTGGCCGATGGAGCTCCGTTACACACGTCTTGACTCTTTTGAGTCTCGTCCATAACGAATTATGATTTCTTTAAAATGGTGTTCAAATTTTGCATTGCGGAGAGACATCTAATTTCAGGTCATCTAATTTTTCAACTGTTCTTAGTCTCACTTACCTATATGCCACATTAAGAAGCTGCAGTGACACAACCAGGATTTTATTCGGTTGAAGGGGGGAGGGGTGATGTGAGTCAAATTGTAAGTCAAGTTCCGATTATAAAATACTAGCTGTCAAGGAGACCAGCCCCTTACCTTACTATTCTTTAAAGTCAGTGCCGTGTTGACTAAATTGCTGGACTCATTTTCAATTTAGTCAACACTGCACTGAGTATAAAGAACAGTGAGGCATGTTGACTAAATTTCTGGGCGCATTTCAAGGCCCTACCAGTGGCATAGCGCTAGTGCTTTGAAGTGGGAGACGTAAGGTGCCAGGATCGAAATCGGGTCGCGTCCGCCGAACTAACCGTTCGGTTCGGGGTTTTCAGTTTTTTTTCTCCGATACTTCGAGTAAATACTATTTAGGACGCCTTAGAAAGTATTCCACGGGGAGGGGGGCAATAATACCCCAACCCTAGATCTCTAGCGTAGATAATTGACCGTAACCCATTTCTAGACTCACTTGAACGAAAATCATGTTTTTTTTCGTTACCGCATACGTGAGCGTATTATATAAGTATACATATTGTAAGCTAATAACAGATTTCGGTAGAAGGGGGCTTGCAGCCCCTCCGCTTCCCCGTGAGAATCTTAAAGATTTTTTTTTTTTTTTTCAAAATGTGCACAGATGACAAAACGTTTCATAATATTTATAGATGAATATACATTTTGTTTAAATAATTAAAAAGAGAAAAAAAATCACTTTTTGACAGCTGGAACGTATGTTTAACACCTTCGCTGCCACTGACGCGCTGGTGCGTCAGCATGGCCCTACCTCCCATGTCGGTGACGCTCTGGGCGACGATCGAGTATGATAAGTAAACTGCTTTATTTTTAGTTCGGATTTGGAGGTTGAACGATGAGGTTTTTGACGCACGTTAGTGAAGCATTATTTTTATATTTTCAGTGCTTGGTTTTTAAATTTTGTGTTTAAATTTTTTTATGTGCATTTTTAAAAATGGCGGACAGTACAAGTATTGCAGGACCTTCACAGCCTAAGAAAAGGAAAGTAAATAAAAAACTGACTGATGCCGAAATATTAGAATTACTAGAAAAAAGTGATCTTTCTGATTATGACAGCGTAGACGATGAAGATTACGGTTGGGATTCTACGAGCGAATCGGAAGGAGATAGTGATGTCGCTGTGGATAACTTAGAAATGTCGGATTCTCACACAGAAGATCAACAATTACCGGCAATCGGACAGGTTGACTGGAAAACGGATTCAAGTTCTATGGTAAGTCATACATTTACAAAATCTGAGTCCTTGCTAATACAGCCAACTGAAAGTACTCCTGTCGGATATTTCCGCCTTTTCCTCACTGAAGGATTTCTGGAAAAAATAGTCGAAGAAACAAATCGTTACGCATTAGAAATACAACATAGCGATAAAACGAAAAAGTCACCAATAACGCTTTGGAAAGATTTAAAAGTGAATGAATTTTTAGTTTTTCTGGGAGTATTCTTGCAAATGGAGACCGTAAGGATGAATAGACTTCAGGATTACTGGAAGAAGGACACATTATTTCATAATGCAGGCATTGCAAATAGCATTAGCCGAAATCGGTTTTTATTAATTTTACGTGCATTACATTTTGCAAAAAATAGTGGACCTGGAGAACCACAACCTACAGACAGGTTATATAAAGTACGCCCTGTTATCGATTTTGTTAACGAAAGAATATGCGAGATATATTATCCTAATAGAGAACTTTCTTTGGATGAATCTATGGTTCTCTGGCAAGGTAGATTATTGTTTCGCCAATACATAAAGACATAAGTACGGTATAAAACTTTATATTTTGAGCACATCAAGTGGAATAGTGCAAAAGATTGCCGGGTATACTGGTTTATTAGACCACTATGGAGGGCAAAACCATACACAAAAAATTGTTTTGCATTTACTGAATGAAAAATTAAATGTCGGTCACCATGTTTTCATGGACAATTATTATAATAGCTTTGACTTGGCCAAGTTACTGTTAGATAAAAAGACACACTGCACAGGTACATTGAGAACCACTCGAAAAAACACTCCAAAAGATGTTCAAACCACTAAATTACGAAAAGACGATACTATTGAAAGGTATTGTCAGGAAGTAATGATCGGAAAATGGAAAGAGAAGCGTGAAGTGTCTTATATTTCTACGGAATACAGAAATGAAATGGTTGACATTTTAAATAAACGAAATGAAATAAAGCAGAACCCTTTGCCAATCATCAAATATAATGCGTTTATGTCTGGTGTAGATCGGCAAGATCAAATGCTGTCATATTATCTCTCGGAGAGAAAATCACTACTCTGGTATAAAAAATTGTTCTTTCATATTATTGAAGTAATGCTAATGAATTCACATGCTCTTTATAATAAATATTCCGGAAAAAAATATCACTTTACGACTACCGACTGAACGTTGTAAAATCACTTTTGCCAACAACAGACGAACAAACGCCGACTCCAAAGAATCTCAAACATACTCTTGAGAAAAGAGAACTTGCACCTGGCAAAACCAAAATACAAAGAAAAAGGTGTAAATCTTGTGCCTCTCAAGGCAAACGCACGGACACCACGTATGAGTGCCGTGACTTTCCCGATAAACCAGGATATTGCTTGAACTGCTGTGAAATATACCATAAGTGATAATATATTGATGCATTACTGTTCTACACTGACATTTTGTTTGTAATAAGTTTAATTTTTTTTTTTCATTTTCTATTATGTTGTTTATGTATATTATACAACATTTGTTACGTTTTATAATCTTCAGAGTTGAGCATTCGACAGGCAATTATGAGTATTTTTTTATAATTTTCATTTTGCTGCAACATTTTGAAATAGTAGGAATAATTCAACAATGCGAATATCTGTATTTTGTGTTAGCTATTTGAAAATATTTTTTGATATTTTTTCATAAATTTGAGTTCTCTTTATCCAATTAAACGTTTTATTTCTTTTAAACTGTGACTTTATGTAATGTGTCAATAATTTCGCAGAAAAATGATGAGACGCGCTAGAGCGTCAGTGGCATACAGATGATAAGTTGAACGTGGGGTGTCGTCCGAATTTTTTTACACTAAACACGAAAATAAAAGGTTTTTCCTTTTTTCTGGTTTTACTATTAAAATATAAGGGACATTTTTAATCAATAAAACACTTTTTTTTTAATTCGGCTTCTGAGGATGGATATATAAATTTTGGTGGCAGCGAATGTGTTAATTGACTAGAGCTTAGGCCGTAAAAGTTTCAAGAGGAGAGAGCGATTTCACTGGTCCCTGGGTTGCTGGTCTTCCAATAAAGCTTGCTAGATTGAGGAGAACGTTTGGCGCATTTTATTGAGGACTGAGGCGAGACTAACGTTTGGCAAACTCGTTAAACGTAAGTATATATAAGTGATTTATAATTTTTATTTTACTGTTAATTGATAGAGCTAATTAATTATTCATTATTTGAATTATTCTGTGTATTGTTTTTTATGATAGTGATATAAGTATATATAAATAATTTTTAATTTTTATTTTATTGTTAATTGATAGAGCTAATTAATTATTTATTATTTAAATTATTTTGTGTATTGTTTTTTTATGATTATGAATCATACGTTGTTAATTATGTAATCAACCCCCCCCCACACACACACACACGTGTTTATAGTACATCTTATAAATAAAAATGAAATTCTGTTTGTTTGTTTCTTTGTTTGTGGATTTGATTCGTATACAAATCCACAAAAATGGACCTATCGGCCTGAAATTTAGCACAGATATGTAAAATAATATAGAATAAATCGTAGTCCACTTTAAAACTTTGAAAGTCCATCCGTTTTCGGAATTTAAGAGATTTTTTTATGCTCTCCACGCAAAAAGCTTTCCGTAATTGTAACCCCTGTAGTGAAAAAAGTGTGAAATAAGGATCGTGGTTGCCATGTGTGGCGATTTTGCCGAATAAAATGTTTTAAATTCTCAAAGTAAAAATAAAAGAATAATAATGATTTTTTACTTCCTTGTACGTAGTATAAGGAAGTAATGTGATCCCGAAAAATTTTGGGGGCCAAATTTCGACATAAAAACCGATTTTGACTACCTCTAAATTTAATTTTAAGAATTTTTTCGATGCATCTCATCGTAGGCTAGCATGCACGATCATATAAAAGCGTCTGCAACTCATTTTGACCAGCGGCCGGTCTATTGTGGTCAGTTTTTCCATGCCGTCTGTACGTACGTACGTACGTATGTATGTAACTCGCATATCTCAAAAACTATTGGTCGTAGAATGTTGAGATTTGATATTTAGGATTGTTCTATGATCTAGTTGTGCACCTCCCCTTTTGGTTGCAATCGAATGTATAGTTTATGTACAGGACCGCCCAAAAGATTCGAAATACATTACGCTCTATGGGCCGAAATTCATTAAACTCTCCTAACTCAAAAACTATTAGGCGTAGAATTTCGAAACTTCATATTTTGGATAGTTGTAACATCTAGTTGTGCACGTCCCCTTTTGGTTCCATTCGACTGGATAGTTTATCTATAGGACCGCCCAAAACATTCGAAATACATTACGCTCAATGGGCCGAAATTCATTAAACTCGCATATCTCAAAAACTATTAGGCGTAGAATGTTGAAACTTTATATTTAGGATTGTTGTAACATCTAGTTGTTCACTTCCCCATTCGGTTCCATTCGACTGGATAGTTTATCTACAGAACCGCCTAAAAGATTCGAAATACATTACGCTCTATGGGCCGAAATTCATCAAAGCGTTTTTTAGAGGTATTGGGCTATTTCAAACGACTCAGAAGTGATATATGCTGTAAAGAGTTAGAAAAGGAATTTCTACATTAAAAAAAGTGTCTTTATCATTTATAGTTCTGCTACAGGAACACTCAAAAGATTTCCAATACATTACGGTCAATGGCAATTTTAGGGGCATTCATCCATTTCAAGCACAATACCGTCTTACCACATAAGTTAGGTAATGGTCCGACCACGGTCACGTGCCTCCCTCAAGAACTGTGCCAAAAGTCGCCAAGCTTGGCGACTTTTAGTGACGTGTGTGTATATTTAACTCTCAAACCTCAAAAACTATTATGAAATTTTATATATAAGATTGATGTAACATCTAGTTCTGCATCTCGATTTTTGGTTCCAATCTACTGGAGAGTTTATTTACAGGACCACCGAAAAGAATTTCAGTACTTTAATGTCTATGGACATCTTCAATATAATACAATTGCAGACAGTGATTGTTTGGTACATGCCCAATATCTCGCCGACTGTCCTGGACTTTGGCGAGTTTTGCCGAAATGTCGCCAAATTTGGCGATAGTCAGTCATTTCGTCCATGCCCAAAGTATCGCCATTTGTCATCGTTCTTGGCGAGTTTTGGCGAAATATCGCCAAATTTGGCGATAATCTGTCATTGTTGGTCCATGCTTAATATCTCGCCAAATGTCGTCGACATTGACGAGTTTCGCCGAAATATCGCCAAATTTGGCGCCAAAAATTATTTCGTATTTTGTATAACTCTAAAACTTTAACCCGTAGAATTTTGAACTTTTGTATTTAGAACTATATTATAATATCTAACTGTTTTCAATATCTTTTTTGACAGCAATCCACTAACAATTTATTTATAGGGTGAGCCAAATGACTTTAAATACATTAAGGTGTATGGATGCATTCAATTCATTGAAAGTCTGTGGTCAATGACTACTGTGGCTATCCCCAAAATCTCGCAAACTATCTCAAGTTTGTCGGCTTTTGCAGAAATATCGCCAAATAAAGTGTCAGAAGGAAATCTTTCAAATTGAACTCAGCTTGGCGATATCGAAATATTTGGCTAGAAATCGCTAAACCTTACTATTATTGATATTTTATCTCTTTCAAACAAATAAGTTTAGAGGAAGTGCGTAGAAAACATTTTTATTTAATAGACGTGCAAGGAAGTCATGTGTTGGACACATCAGATTTTTTTGTATATACCATCTATATTACATACCCTAAATTCATTTTGAATGTTTTTGTGGTGACATTTTTAGCTATGTATAAATGTGTACGCATAACTCGTACATACTAAAAAGGATTAGCGGTAGAATATTAAAATTTTATAATTAGTAGTGTCCTAAAATATACTTATGGACCTTATTTTTAGCACTAGGGTGCTATTTCGCTCAATCCGAGAATTTCGTCTATGAGATCTTATAGACAGGTTTTATAGATATGAACTGTCACGGTGAATATCTTTTAAAATGTGTTTGCGAGATAACGTGAAGAGGGGGAGTGGGTGTTATTAAAATGTTGAAAGTCGCACAAGGTTTGCAATTTTTCATAATGGATCGCTAAGTTTGGCGTCAAAACGCGACAATTTATTATAAATATGTCACGAGTACAGTTAGAAAATACCTTACGAATATTGTAAAATAGTTTTAGTAGGCGATTTTAATATAGATTTCAATTCCGAAGAAGTGTTTTATAGAACAGAGAAGACAAATACGGTACACATCATAGATTATGATACAATTTCCAAATGGTATTTATAAAGGTGAAGTGTAGTTTGACTATGCCAGGCGAAAATTGTTAAACAGTTTTGGTAGGTGATTTCAATACACGTTTCAACTCCGAGGAAGTGTTTTATGAAACACGGAAGAAGAACACGGCACACTCATAGATTATGATGCCCATTCCAAACAGTATTTTAAAATGGTGAAGTATAGTTGGAATATGCTTTACGAAGATTGTAAAACTGGTACGGTAGGCGATTTTAAGATAGATTTCGATTCCAAATATATGTTTTATGGTACAAGAAAGAGTTCATTCGTTTTTTAACACCCCCACTCTCGCTAACCGAAAATATCGCCGCGATTTGGCAAGCTTTGCTGCCATGGATCTCTATGCACAAGTTTTAACGCTCCCTAAAGGACTAGATTAAAACTAAAGTGAATAAATGAGCGATAAACGCACCAGCTAAGGAATTTGAAGACATTTGCTTATTAAAACCACATTAATTAGCAACCCAAAATAAATAAATAAATAACGGAATGCTGTACTGACATGTTGTTCCAAATCGCCATTTTAATTATAAACTACGTTTCCACATAAATACAAAAAATCTTCGTCCTAACTGCATATGTTTAATGGTCACCACTTTGCCGAGAGTCGGGGCGTTAAAGTAGGAATCAACCCAAGAAAGACAAACACGCCACACCTATGAATTATGATGCACATTCGAAACAATATTTAAAACGGTGAAGTATAGTTGGAATATACTGGGCGAAGATTGTAAAATAGTTTTAGTAGGCGATTTTAAGATAGATTTCGATTCCAGAGATGGGCTTTATGGAACAAGGGAGAAAAATATGGCACGCTTATATTAATAATGATGCACATTCCAACTTAATGGAGCGAGGAAGAAAAATAGTGACGACGCATAAATTATGATACTCTTTTAATATATAGCACTTTAGTTTGTATTTAAAATCTGAAAGTGTTTCAGATTTTCTCACTTTTTTATATTTTATTGCAATCGACTGGATAGTTTATTTACAGAGTCAACTAAAAGATTTTCAATACATTAAAATCTTATAACAGCATGTTTGGAAGCCTTTGTTGATCTTTTACGAAGGCATTACTTTGTTGCAAACGCATAAATGATTTTATACTGTCGAAAATTGCCAAACCTGGTAACCATGATGCTTACTTTTTTGTTCAATTTTGTTATTAATATCTTCTAAAATAATTCGAATTTCGAAATTTAAGTCGAATTATCGGCTTCCCCGGAATTTTCCGAATCCGTGGATGTCTTCGTCCAAACTGAAATCCCCACGATTTCGGAGGAGATAGCATAACAAGCTTTTGACAGCGGCGGTTACAGTGGCCGTTCCTTTTTTTACTTCCTTGTACGGAGTATAAGGAAGTAATGTGATCAATTTCGGTAGCCAGATTTTGGCGAAAAAAACCGATTGTGGCTACCTCTAAATTTACTAAAAAATCTTTTTTAAACACAAATATTATTTTAAAATTAAAATCGTGTTTAAATATTTCAAAAATTCGGATTCTTTTTATTATTATTCCCGCTATTTTCGCACACACACATTCAGCAGCTTGATAAATATGTAATGAGGAAAAATTAATATTACTGGAAAAAGGATTCCATTTCCACATTTTTAACATATTTGTCGTCTGAAGGTTTAATATTTTACCAATGTATTATTCAATGTTTTCCAGTTTATGGTTAAACTTTTTCAAATTTATGGCTTGACATGCATCAGTTTACAATTCAACTTAAATACCAAATTTTGGAACAAGTTTTCGAAATTTTATTTGACAACTTTTCTAGTGCCATGTTTTGCTGAAACGTTGCAGAAAATTTAGAACAGTACGGGCACGGCCGGAGAGAGATCATGGGGTTTGATCCGCCTCCGAATTTTGATTCAATGCATTAGTAGTGTTTTATTTGTATTGACTCTGCAGATCTATTATAGGTGACAACAGTTGAGTGCATACATACAAAGCTTGTCAGCAAAGCAAGAAATCAGCGGTGTTGTGAATTTGCATCGACAGAGAGCCCCCATGAATCAAGTATTTCACTGTGTTGTATCAAATATTTCTATGTTTTGATTATCGCCGTTTTAATTAATGTGCAGCATATTATATATGTATATTATATAATATGCAACATAATATATATTTAAAGCCATTTCTTTAATTATGCTTTATAATTCTGATTAAATTGCCTTTTTCAACGGTAGTACGTTTATGAGAAGGTGTAAACTTGATTAGTTCTTTCAACTCCGCATAATTAAAAGGATTCCTGTATGTGCAAATAATAAGTGTTGGAAAGTGCTTTCAGACCGATGCGTCCCAATGATTTATCTTTCTTCACTGTAATAAAAATACTACGCGCTTTTTTTTGAATTTGTTTATTCTGTCTCGTATAGGAATCTATTCCTCACCCCACTTTCAAATCAGATAAAGAAAAGAAATGGCGGCAGGCTCAAACCTTAATTCGTGAATTATTTATCGAAGCCTCGGAACTGTCCAATTTGATTTCATTTCCAATGTTCGGAAAAGCATTCTTTGCCGCTCGTTAAAGATGCTTTGCGACAGCGTATGTTTTGATAGTAATCTTGAATTGTATTGCTGTAGATTTCCTTTTCCCGAGTGTTGGATAAAAAATAACGATGAAAATTTATTTTTTGAACAGGAGAAATATGATGGATGTGTCTCTCTATTATAAAAAAAAGTACGGTAAACTCATCCTGGTGCTCTTCGAACCACGCACATACACTGCGAGCTGTATGACACCTCGCATTGTCCTGCTGGTAGATGCCATCATTCTGGGGGAAAATAATGCGCATACAGGGGTGGACATGGACCGCAAAGACAGATGCGTATTTAGGCTGATCCATCGTGCCGTCCACAATGATGAGTGCACCCAGTGAATGCCAGGAAAACATTCCCCAATCCCACAAACCATAATGCTCCCTCCTCCAGCCTGGAACCTTCCGGCAAGATTGTTATTAAAGGAATACCCCCTCCACTCCTTCTGAAATTATTAAAGAAGCCCTACATTGCTACAAATAACCTGTAATTAGTATCAATCAACTCACAAGCCTAAAGGATAAAGCCCCACTTCCCATTTACCAAGTATATTTGAGAAACGCACAACCCAGCCATGAAATTTTTAAACTTGACACACTCCTATCTTTTAAAGTTAATATACTAGAGAAATATAACTCCCCCACCCCAAGCAAAGTCCCTCACTGTTACCGCTACAACGGCTTCTGCCACACGGCAAAGTTCTGCCACATGTCCCCACGTTACGTAATATGAGATGACTTTCATGACCACTTTAATTGTCCTAAGAAATTATTACAAATCAAACCCCCACCCAAGTGTTGTAATTGCGGACAAGCTCGCCCGGCCAGCTATAAAGGCTGTGCCAAATTTCCTAACCTGAAACCACACGACACTCCCTCGAAAAATAACGTAAACAACATTATCAACAAACCTTCTTACGCAGCTGTTACGAAACGCGGAGTCAACCCCCCCCATCCTTTCGAACACACACAATACACTTGAAACTGGACACATCACTAAACTTATCGTACAAGAAATAGGTGTAGCCTCACTCAGTGATCTACTTCAAGACCTAAAAAATTTACTAAATATCCTTAAAGAGCTTAACTGATAGAAGAAGATTTTTTATTTTATAAATTTTCTACGTCAGTTTGACAAGAAAGTTAACGTAAATAATAGTGCTAATGGAGCAGAGATCAATTAAGCCCTTCCAACCTTTCTCCTTCGTCCAATAGAAAACCAGGTCTTTGCAAGGCGTGGTCTCCCTTGGCCGAACTTATATATATATATATAATATTTAGAAAATTTATATAGAAAAAACCCCCCAAGCCAGTCATTGTTAATACATCAAAACACTGTAAAATGCATATATATAAAATATGTATTTTCTATATAAATTTTCTAAATATTATTAAACGCATGTTTTCTTTTATGCTGCTTTTTTAGAGCTAGGTAACATGTGAAGCAACTGTAATTTTGTTGTATTTTTAGATAAAGTTCAACTATATATACACACACACACACACACACACACACACATATATATATATATATAATATAACTTTTTTGTTTATTTAATATCAGTCCTCTTAGTATAGTATTTCTGAGTGGAGTTGGAGGAAGTTAATTCTCATGCACTCCAATAACCCAATTTAGAAGCAGTGCCGTGCTACCATTAAAGGAATGCGTACCATATAGTTAAGTAATGGTCCGACCACGTATGTATAACTCTCGCATCTCAAATATTGTTTGTCGTAAAATGTTGAAATTTCATATATAAGATTGTTCTAAGATCTAGTTGTACATCTCAATTTTTGGTTCCAATCTACTGTAGACCTTTTTTACAGAACCACCCAAAAGAATTTCAATACATTAATGTCTATGGACATCTTCAAAATATCACGTCTGTAGGTAATCATTGTTTGGATCATGCTCAAAATCCCGCTATTTGTCATCGACATTGGCGAGTTTTGCCGAAATGCCGCCAAATTTGGTGTCAAAAATAATTTCGTATTTCGCATAACTGTTAAACTTTGAAAAGTAGAATGTTGAAATTTTGTATTAAACTATTGTAACATCTAAGTATGCATCTCTTTTTTGACTGCAATCGACTGGGTAATTTATCTACTGGGCTAACCAAATGACTTAACGTATATATTAAGGTGGATGGATACATTCAATTCATTGAAAGTCTGTGGTCAGTTACTACTTTGGGCTATTATTGCCACCTTGACGAGAGTCGGGGCTATAAAGTAGGAATCAGCCCAAAAGAGACAAACACGGTATACTCACGTATCATGAAGCACATTCAAAACAATATTTAAAATGGGAAAGTATAGTTGGAATATACTTGGCGAAGATTGAAAAATAATTTTAGTAGGCAATTTTAAGATAGATTTCGATTCCAAGGATGTGTTTTATGGAACATCCAAGAGAAATACGGCACATTCATGAATAATGATACACTTTCCAACTTAATGTGGGATAATGGAAGAAAACAGGGAAGACGCACGGATTATGATACTATTTTAGCACTTAAGTGCGTATTTAAAATCTGAGAGTTTTTCAGATTTTCTTACATTTTTTTTCTCTTTCCTTCTTTTACCTTACTGTTAAAAATAAGGAAAGCATCTCTTGTTTCTATTCATTAATTAACAGCGTTCGATAAATGTACGGAAATTTTCGCACGGGGTTCCGGCTGTACAAACGAGCTTTTGTGGAAGGTGGATACGTTTTTACGAATAGACGCCTTTATGGAATTAACGTAATCTCCGTTAAAACACAATCGATCGGAACTAAACCCGTTTTATGTCCCATTATTAAGTGTAGGAACAAGACTTACTCCTCTGCAATAGCGAGTTCATTGTTTTCTCCCCACGGTTATGATTCCCCAATCCCCATATAAATTGATAGAATTTTTATTGTCATTTACGGTGAGAAAACTTTGAACCTAAAAGCAAATTTTATTCTTACGATTAATTCGGCAGGTTTTAATTCATAAGAATTTAAAATCTGACTTGTTCAGACGAGTTAGCGTTGTGCTGTGTGTTAGGAATTTTTATTGAGTTTTAACAAGATTTCAATTTAGTTGATTAATTTTCTCTGGGTACGTTCAATAAATGGAACAAATTGAAATCAACTTACATTTTCATGTGATAAAAGGATTTGGGGGGATAACTTAAGAATCTATCAATCTATTATCTAAATTATATTTACCAATATAGTGTACGGAATAAAAAGCTACCATTGACTTTTATTCTTACGTTTAACTAAGCAGGTTTGAATTAACAAAAATTTAAAATCTGACTTATTCAAAGGAATAAGTGTTTTGCCGCAGAAATTTTTATTGAGTTTTGACAAGATGTTGTTTTCAGGATAGTTTTATAGTTTTATTTTTGCCTGGGCACGCGCGCGAGCCCGCGTTTAGTAAATGGAACAAATTTTGTACAATAAACTTATAGTCTAAGAGCCAGCGACCGCCAGACCTTCGTCATAGTATAAAAGCTGAAACTTTTTCTGCGCATACCCCCCCCCCCCCCAACAGAGGTAGGAACAATCGGCCACTATAAAGTTTGGATGATCGTGGCTTTGGCAGGTAACTGGTGGCAAAGGTGTATAAAATTGCCAAAAATTTCGTCATTTCATAAAGCTTAATTTTTTTATATGACCTTCTTCGCAGTACTAGAAATCACTTTATTCCTTACCAGACACTTTTCCATCGTGGCAAACCCCCGCCAGACAATCTCAAAGTCATAAAAAACTGTTGTGTTCGTAAACTCCCGCGACGAAGTACGTCAAGTTGTCACAAAGTGCCAAGCACATTTTATATTGCTACTTCTGAACTTTCTTACGCGCGAACTTTCTTGCAGCGCGCTCGTAATAGAATTACGTTTTTCAAGACTTTCAGGTTGTCTGGCGGGAGTTTGCCACGATGGAAAAGTGTCTGGCAAGGGATGAAGTGATTTCTAGTACTGCGAAGAAGGTCATATAAAAAAATGAAGCTTTATGAAATGACGAAAATTTTCTGCAATTTTATACACCTTTGCCGCCTGTTACCTGCCAAAGCCACGGTCATCCAAACTTTATAGTGGCCGATTGTTCCTGCCTCTGTTGGGGGGTATGCGCAGAGAAAGTTTCAGCTTTTATACTATGACGAAGGTCTAGCGGTCGCTGGCTCTTGCTCTATTACATTTTCACAATGATTCAAAAGTTATTTGTAGGTAACTGAAAAAATATGTCATCTAAATTATACTGCCGCGATACAGTATATAGACAACTTTGAACCTAAAAGTTACTTTCATTCTTATTTTTAACTAAGAAGTTTTTAGTTAACAAAAATTTAAAATCTGACTTGTTCGAGCGGATATGTGTTTTGCTATAGAAATTTCTATTGAGTTTTGATAATAATTTGTTTTGCAGACAGTTTCGTAATTAAATATTTTTTCTGGGTACGTCAATTCGTATTTTTTAACACGGCATGAGATATATAATACATGAGACATCTAAGTATGCATCTCTTTTTTGACTGCAATCGACTGGGTAATTTATCTACTGGGCTAACCAAATGACTTAACGTATATATTAAGGTGGATGGATACATTCAATTCATTGAAAGTCTGTGGTCAGTTACTACTTTGGGCTATTATTGCCACCTTGACGAGAGTCGGGGCTATAAAGTAGGAATCAGCCCAAAAGAGACAAACACGGTATACTCACGTATCATGAAGCACATTCAAAACAATATTTAAAATGGGAAAGTATAGTTGGAATATACTTGGCGAAGATTGAAAAATAATTTTAGTAGGCAATTTTAAGATAGATTTCGATTCCAAGGATGTGTTTTATGGAACATCCAAGAGAAATACGGCACATTCATGAATAATGATACACTTTCCAACTTAATGTGGGATAATGGAAGAAAACAGGGAAGACGCACGGATTATGATACTATTTTAGCACTTAAGTGCGTATTTAAAATCTGAGAGTTTTTCAGATTTTCTTACATTTTTTTTCTCTTTCCTTCTTTTACCTTACTGTTAAAAATAAGGAAAGCATCTCTTGTTTCTATTCATTAATTAACAGCGTTCGATAAATGTACGGAAATTTTCGCACGGGGTTCCGGCTGTACAAACGAGCTTTTGTGGAAGGTGGATACGTTTTACGAATAGACGCCTTTATGGAATTAACGTAATCTCCGTTAAAACACAATCGATCGGAACTAAACCCGTTTTATGTCCCATTATTAAGTGTAGGAACAAGACTTACTCCTCTGCAATAGCGAGTTCATTGTTTTCTCCCCACGGTTATGATTCCCCAATCCCCATATAAATTGATAGAATTTTTATTGTCATTTACGGTGAGAAAACTTTGAACCTAAAAGCAAATTTTATTCTTACGATTAATTCGGCAGGTTTTAATTCATAAGAATTTAAAATCTGACTTGTTCAGACGAGTTAGCGTTGTGCTGTGTGTTAGGAATTTTTATTGAGTTTTAACAAGATTTCAATTTAGTTGATTAATTTTCTCTGGGTACGTTCAATAAATGGAACAAATTGAAATCAACTTACATTTTCATGTGATAAAAGGATTTGGGGGGATAACTTAAGAATCTATCAATCTATTATCTAAATTATATTTACCAATATAGTGTACGGAATAAAAAGCTACCATTGACTTTTATTCTTACGTTTAACTAAGCAGGTTTGAATTAACAAAAATTTAAAATCTGACTTATTCAAAGGAATAAGTGTTTTGCCGCAGAAATTTTTATTGAGTTTTGACAAGATGTTGTTTTCAGGATAGTTTTATAGTTTTATTTTTGCCTGGGCACGCGCGCGAGCCCGCGTTTAGTAAATGGAACAAATTTTGTACAATAAACTTATAGTCTAAGAGCCAGCGACCGCCAGACCTTCGTCATAGTATAAAAGCTGAAACTTTTTCTGCGCATACCCCCCCCCCCCCCCCCCAACAGAGGTAGGAACAATCGGCCACTATAAAGTTTGGATGATCGTGGCTTTGGCAGGTAACTGGTGGCAAAGGTGTATAAAATTGCCAAAAATTTCGTCATTTCATAAAGCTTAATTTTTTTATATGACCTTCTTCGCAGTACTAGAAATCACTTTATTCCTTACCAGACACTTTTCCATCGTGGCAAACCCCCGCCAGACAATCTCAAAGTCATAAAAAACTGTTGTGTTCGTAAACTCCCGCGACGAAGTACGTCAAGTTGTCACAAAGTGCCAAGCACATTTTATATTGCTACTTCTGAACTTTCTTACGCGCGAACTTTCTTGCAGCGCGCTCGTAATAGAATTACGTTTTTCAAGACTTTCAGGTTGTCTGGCGGGGGTTTGCCACGATGGAAAAGTGTCTGGCAAGGGATGAAGTGATTTCTAGTACTGCGAAGAAGGTCATATAAAAAAATGAAGCTTTATGAAATGACGAAAATTTTCTGCAATTTTATACACCTTTGCCGCCTGTTACCTGCCAAAGCCACGGTCATCCAAACTTTATAGTGGCCGATTGTTCCTGCCTCTGTTGGGGGGTATGCGCAGAGAAAGTTTCAGCTTTTATACTATGACGAAGGTCTAGCGGTCGCTGGCTCTTGCTCTATTACATTTTCACAATGATTCAAAAGTTATTTGTAGGTAACTGAAAAAATATGTCATCTAAATTATACTGCCGCGATACAGTATATAGACAACTTTGAACCTAAAAGTTACTTTCATTCTTATTTTTAACTAAGAAGTTTTTAGTTAACAAAAATTTAAAATCTGACTTGTTCGAGCGGATATGTGTTTTGCTATAGAAATTTCTATTGAGTTTTGATAATAATTTGTTTTGCAGACAGTTTCGTAATTAAATATTTTTTCTGGGTACGTCAATTCGTATTTTTTAACACGGCATGAGATATATAAAACAAATTTGTGGAATCAACTTAATCTTCTGGAGGAGGTACGGGCGTCCATACCTATGGGTAGGGAGGAGCAACCCATAGGATCCTAGGAGGGGCCTCCTATCTCTCAGTAAAAATATACAGGCTGTCCAGTGCTAATGGTGCCCAATGGCCATTTCCTAAACCGTTAGAGAGAGACACATAGTTCCAATTGCAAAAATGCTTTAAATTGCATAATATATTATATCATAATTAATCAATTGCATACATTGGAGTTATATAGATTGAAAATATAGCATCATTTTTTAGTTATCAAAATAATTTTCTATGGTGTTATTTTCAGTTAGGCAAGTATTGAAACACCCATTTTCTTCCATCATGGGGGAAAATGGGGTAGAACAAAAGCGCCTGCACATTTTAAATAAAAAAAATCATGTTAACATTATGAATGAATGAAAAGGCACTCAATTCAACGTATTCTCAGTGTACTTCAAGAAAAAGATGTACAGAAAAGGATTTGTTACAAGTCGGGTTCTTTTCCATGATCGGTAACGGGAAGGATGGACGAAGCAGACAATGTTTATTCCCAATATATTTTTATTTACATATTGCTAAAGGTACACAAAACACTTTTTTACAATATAAAACATTCAAACTGCAACATTCTTTTTCAGCTCCCTGGCATGAACCGCCACCACTTGAGCTCCTATTTCGGACCTCTTTTCCCTCCCTCTGCTCGAGCGGAGCTGAGAGTTGCTAAAACAAATACGGGGCTACCACCCGTAATTCCGGGGCAAGGTTACCACAATAGGCGAAACTAACAGAATTATTTCCCAAAATATTCAGCTTAAGAAATGAAGTCCCCGATTATCAAATTCAGGTTCACTCAGCATATGGCGAATGTTACTGGGTTCCAGACAGGGGTGTAAGAAGAGGATGGCTGATAGGGCTGTAGACACCCCCGAAATAAGTAAAAATAAAGTATGAAAAAAGTTACGTATTTGTGGATAAATCCAAAAGTTCCTCTTGAAAAATTTAAGGCTGAGCTATGTACATAAGCCAAAATTAAAATTTTCTATAACGTGTGTTTCTCCAACTGCAAAGATTCAATTTTTATAAGCTATATTGCAATCTAGTTTTAAGAGTTCTCAGTCACATCCAAAAAAAATTCTTGGCTACGCTACTGGTTCCGCAAAACTAATTTTTACAATACTAGGGGCCAAGGCCCCCAGACTCGCTACGCTTGCTTTTCGTATGAGGCATTCGGCGCCTAATAAGGCTTATTCGTAAAAAAGACATAATTTCAACAGACAAAACGCTAAGATTGGATCAGATAGAATGTTACTGAGCTACACATTGCTTGGTTCTTGCATGTTCATTGGTACATAAAAATTTAAACTTCATTAAACTTCACACAACAGTAGACCCCCTCCCCTTCATAACACGGAAGATATTTTGTTGTGGAATCCGTGTTGTACGGGTCCTGAGCTATACTCCACCTGGAGTGCGGACTCCGCTTATAATCGCTGGAAAAATTATTGATCCATTGCACTCCTCAGAAACACAATGATATTTAATGTTGCCATTCAAAAGTTATATTAATTAGGAGCTAAAGCGTAATAAAATCAGAACATCTGTTTCAGCTTTATTTTTAATAATGTAAAACCTATTGGACACACCTTGCGAATTTGCCACCCATGGCGATTTTTCATTATTTGACGACTTGCGTACATGTAAAGTTAATAAAAGCTACGGAACAGAGCCTGCCACCCATGGCGACTTTTCATTATTTGGCGATTTACACATGCTCACAACCTATAATTACTGTTCATTTAAGGTTGCCGGAAAACCGTTATCCATATTTTCATTTGGCGTACTTAGCACCACGAATTATACCATCTCGTCGCGCTTGCAAATATCCAAAGTGTACTATAACTGCTATAATGGCATAGTTAACGCCGCCAAATATTTCTACTGGTAGCAAATAATCCAGCTGGTCCGAACCGGCTTTAAAATAATCTGCATTTTAATTATTTTTCATTTTCAAGATATTAGTTATTTTGTTTTGGAAGAACGAATAATCGCTCATTCTAAACTCCTGTTGTCTAAGTGAACTTACTATTTGAAAATTGTCAACTTTGTGTAACACATTTTGAGTTACTTATTTCATGTAGTTTTTATTTTGGCGTAAAATGGGCGTAATTCTAACTCATGTTTGTAAATTTCACGCGATTCTAGATACTTGGAAACGCTTTGTTGCAAAGGAATGAATGATTTTATGCCAAATCTGGCAACCATTCTGTGTATTTTTTTAGTTTTTTATTAATATCTTCTAAAATAATTCGATTTTCGAAATTTAAGTCAGCTTAGCAGGTTCCTCGGAATTTTTCGAATCTGTGGGCTCCTTAGTCGAAACTCAAATCCCCACGGTTTAGGAGAAGATAGGCGAACAAGTTTTTGACAGCGGCGACGACAGCCGCTCTTACTTTTTTTTAGAATAGAGAGAAACAGTTATTTAAAATGTCGATTTCGTTGATTTTAACTGTTGTTTCAGTAATGTTTAACTGAAGGATAACTATAGAGATTACAGTATCATACTTACAGAACTTTGTTAATTCTAATTATACCCCCATTTTACCCTACCTCGGAAGAAAAAATTTAAAAAATAGAAATTACAATTTTATTTTTAAATTTTTATGGAACCCAGCTCTTTTGAAGCCTCTCTACTGATATGTATCAAAACACAAATGCTTTATCCAATTATAAGGAATCTAGAAAAAAGTTTTTCAGTATCACTTGTTAACAGGCATTCTGTTTAGAACAAAAATAAGAAGTTATGTACATATTAATATTGTTAAAATATCCTAAAACTTCATTAAAGATACTTGATATGTTGTTTAAAATATGTCTCCACAGAAAAAATATTGAAACATCAATGCATTAAGTTTTAAGCATGCACAAAAAGTTTGTTTAAGCATACACGTGTGTTTAAGCATACACAAAATGCATTAAGTTTTAATCTAATTCTTATGCGTAATATTTATTAATAAGTGCACAGTTTTAACTAACAAATTAAATACTTTAATTATCTGTTCTTTATAGTCAATTACTGAGAAAATGCAATCGTCCATTTTCTTTGTGGATGTTGTCTTATGCTTTTATTAATGCTGTATCTTTATTCACTGAATGTCTACTCCAAGTAATAAATCCTTCATGAAAGAGATTATCAGATTTAATGGTTCTGTTATAAATGTTATTTCTAATAAGAGAGCAGACAGATTCACAAACACCACTGCAAATTTTCAAGCAGTTTTCCAGAAGATAAACTATTTCTGGTACATCAGTTACACATCAGGGGGAAAAAAATGAAAATGAGAAAGGGAAAGGAAAACTCAGAATTTTGTAACTCAGCCTTGAAATCGAAATCAGTTGTATATTTTTCAGCAAAATGTCCTCCAAATGGTTAAAATTACGGATCCTAGATCGCCGGATCGGACATATTCTGCAACCCTACAAAACTAACGGACGAAGTGGCAAATAAAATAATAAATCATTTCAAAAGAACGCACATGTTCATTTGATGTGATTATCAAAGTATCTCCCAAAATGCCTTGACTATTTGCTGTCTATTGCAACAGAATTAGCATTGAATGTGGCAATAAGTATGCCATACGTAAGTAAATTTCCAATAACTGACAATATTAAACATTTACTTAAGACAATGAAATCAAGCAGTTTGAATCCTTCAATATCCTCCTTTAGCGGGACAATGAAGTGAACAAGTTTTGGCTCTTTGATAGCGAGTTTTAGTGCAGTGCTTTTGATATCAGAAGCAGTGTTTAAAAGACATGAATTAAATAAGCATATGCAGACAAACTGGAAAAACGTAGAGGAGATGCCATAGATGTATGTTATGCCTGGGTTAGTAAAATTAGTGTACATTGCGTAATAGAATTGTTGAAAAACTGTGCTCAGTAGTTGCGCAACTGTAATGGGTAGGCATGGATGAATCTCACGGTTAATTTTTAAGATAGTGGCGTGCAGTTCCACGTATGCCTCCGAGATATATCTAACATCTTCCGAACAGAACTTAACAGAACTGATGTGGCGGAGCTTTTCGTTTATTGCCCTGAGGGATTCTCTGAGCACAAAGCAAACAGAACAGAAATAAGCAGTGATAGACGCATCGACGACGCCGACATGATAAAGTAGGAAAGAAATAGACATAGAATAAAACGAGAAAGGCGGGGGTATGTATCCGTAATAATATACCTCATGGGTCCTCGCATATAGATTTACGTGATAAATAAGATTCCCTGCAAAAGCATAAAAACATACATCTCTAATTAAAAGTATAAATATCAGTTTCCATCTAAATTTCTTCAGAGGCATCCTATCTGGACATACTTTAACGTATGCTTTCGCCAACTGACATGCAATAATCTTCAGATTTCTTCTTTTCCAGTAGAGTGTTATTCTATTCAAAGAGCAAAGAATGGTTATTGCAACAGTGGCCAGCTGAATTTTACGAATAACTAAATTTTCCTTCATTGCAAAGTTGATTTTGTCACATACAGAATAAACACAATTTCCCTCAGCGATTATTGCTAAGAAAATGGAAAATGCTGTCACTATTATTTGATTCCTAGAAAACTCGATTCTTTTTTCAAATCCAATTCCATGTGCCCACATATACTTGCTTATAATGGAAAATATGTCCATAGTGCAATTTTCGACTTTCCTTAGCTTCTTTTTTTGCCTTGAGAAGGTTGTGATTTTCGATTTTCGGGGGTATGGAAATAAATTTTCCGAGCGTGGTTGAAGCATTTCCATTTTAAAGTTATCAGCTTCGAGTAATATTCGTGAAAACTTACGCAGTATTTTTTTGTAATTAATGATATTCGCAAAATATAAATGAAAATGTTGAAGATGCAACTTTAGTTTAGATGTAATTCATAACATGATTTGCTTTATTGTTAGTTTTCAGTTACACAATTACTAATTATATTCCATTGACCAATATCATTTAAGCTGTAGTCTGTTAAATATAATAAATTTTTTAATATGTATACCTTTTATTATTTCAAACTAGAGGAACTGTTTTGTAAATAGTAAATAATGTTAAATGCATCACTATTTCTGCTTCTAAAATAAATTTTCGCACAGCATTTTCTTAAAAAAAATAGCCCCAAAATATTAAAATCTTAGAAGTACTCATTGAGTGATCGGTTTGTTTCGGACGCATTTTGTACGTGCATAATTTCAAATAACGTTTGTTGTGAATTTTAGAGTAAAATCTGCGACGATATTAACTTCATCAATGGTCATTCCGTCAAAATAAAATTCATCACAGAAATAACTCAAATTTTGTAGGCTACATTTTAGGAATACGATTACGTAATTTTTAATTTCAACCACTTACTTCTGTGGTAACTTGATTGTGTATTGCATATCAACTTTGGCACTCTCTTGCTATATTCAAACTAAAATCTAAATAAAGAGCAATATACGTATTTGCAAATAAAAAATTGTAATGATAATCAGTATATGTTCATTCGTGAAACAATACACATTAAATGACACTTGTACATAGATGTAATTTATCTTATTTGGTATGAGGAAGACCATACGTATGGGCTTATTCTACGAATACATTTCTGTTTTGTACTAAACCTCATAGATTCAATCAATATCAATTACATTACAATGATCTGCATATTGATTTTCTTTTCAAAGTGATAAACGTTTTTCAGTAAAATAAATTGAAAGTTTTTTTATGAAAGAAAATTAGATATACTTTCATAGCTTACTTAAATAAACTACGCCGCTTCGAGTTAAGATGTATTATTACTTCAAAAATTTCTCGCAGTCGTTTGACTCACCTCAAATATCGAAATTTTGTATTCACTCTAAATCTATCATTTATTTTCATAAAATAATTATTATTATAATACATGGATCTTTGCTGTTCTCAAATACGTTTTTGGGAAATTGTAAATATTGATTCATATAGTCAAACGAATAAAAATCAATTTGTTACTTATTTTGATACAAAATAAAATGATTAAAGAATTAAAATATGAATTTTCACCGACCTATTAAATTATGTATCTATTAAAAGGTAATATATTGGTGTAGAAATTTGTCATAGGCACAGACTATTTGACCAATGAAGAAATATTCGGGTTTTGTAACAAAATTTGGCAGGGAGATGGCAAGCATATGGCAGCATATTAATGTCAAATAGAGGAGAGTTGTTGGTTAATATGCGAGTTAGATCAAAAACGTTAAAATATTGATGCATTATAAAAGTGCATCTTGTATGGAGTGCGGTCACCCTACAATTCTGTATAAGCCGTCTTTATACTGTTAATGAGGGCAGGGAGAAGCACTTGCGACAATAAATTCTATTGTTCTCCCACCCCACCCTACCGCCCAAAAATAGTTTTAAAGCTTGTAGTGTGGCGTCGAGTGAACTTCGAGCAATATTTCTTCCTGACTATCTCAAACATGCTCAATTCGATTGAGGTCTGGAAACGTGACTGGACAGTTCATGCAGTGAATATTCTTTCCTTTAAGACAATTAACAGTAATATAAGTTGTGTGTGGCTTCGTATTATTTTCCATTGGAAGTCCAAACTTGCAGCACCCAGGAAAAAACTCACAAAGTCTTCAAGGATTTCATTCCCACACCTCTGTGTAGTTTCACTATAAAGTGGGTCGAAAGAACCGACATTCTTTAAACAATTAAATAATTTCAATTTCATGTTTACAAATACAAAGTGACTTAAGTGTGTGTGATATAACATCAAGACATTCTCACTTCACACACAGGATATTGAAAGATGCTTAAAACTCATGACAGAAAAAGTTTGAGGAGCTGAGTCTAGAGATGATTTCATAAGACTGATTATGCTGTCAAAATGAACCATGTCTAACTTCGCCTATGAATCAGATTTCAAAGTACCTTAAGCTAAGAATGAATAAAATCGGCGATGTTGAATAGTATTTATATATAACATGATATTCTTGGATTTACAACTGTTCAAATAAATACTTAGTTTCATCAATTAAAAAAAAAAGCTGAAATCTGTTTACATATATTACAAACAAGTTCTAAAATTATTGGATTTGTATTCTCTAAAAAAAAATAATTGTAAATTATTAGTTTTTACCCCTTAAACTGTAATCTGCCACTGAATGTAAATTTGTATCAAAATCTCATTAAATTTGTGGGGAATGCGCGATCGGAAATTGTTGGTGGATTTAAATAATGTTTGAGCATTAAAAAAATATGAGTTTGGACATTTAGAAACAGGCTAATTTTAAAATGTCAAAAATTACCTTAAAAACGTGAATTTGTTAAAATTCACGTATTGTCATATAATTTGGCAAATTATAAGGCAAAGGCGCGATCGGAAGATAGAAACAAATTTTATCTGTTTCTTGACATCATTTTAGTCACCCAAATTCGCAGCTTTTCCGCTGTATTAGGAGTTGGAAAAATAATTTCGCTTTACTTCGACCCACCTTGTTGCACATCCCAAATAAAAGTCGCGCTGTAGTAAATGACTGCCCAACAGACTGAGTTCCAGACAAGGATTCCTCTGACACCAAATTGATCGGTTTCCCTTGCGTTTGTGAAATCATGTAGTAAACATACCAATGAACATTGAGTATTAGGTGTTCGAGTAGCATTATACCATGCTGTCAAACACTGGAAGTTAATTCGTTGTTTGAAGTTTGCCATGAATATATCCATCTCTTACAGTCTCACCACAAACTTTCATTGCTGCTTCAGATATTAGTTTACTACATCGTTCAGCAGACTACGTGTAACATGGAAATTGCTTGAATGTTAGAACTGGAAACTGTTTCTCTTAGCATAATAATTCGAAGTCTTTATATGCATTGCGAAAGGTGGTTCTGGAGCAGCACGGTTTGACCAATCATTTCAATCAATACATTCGGCTGGTTCGATATTGAGTTTAGGGAGCTTGTAAAAAAAAAAAAAGTGTGTGCGTGTAATTTTTACGCGGCATTGAAATAAAACTTCTTTGATGTTGGATTCAGTTACAGCCAGATTCATTTTCTTTGTGGTGTTCATCCCCATGTTCTTAAACCGTTGTTCCGTCTAGAGGTTGGGTTAGAATCCAGGGAGTGTCCATGTATTATCCTTTAACTGTGTTCTTGAATCGTTTCCAGCCGGGGTTTGTTTCTTTGTGGTGTTCCATACCTGTGTTCTTAAACCGTCTGGAAATTGAGTTAGAATCCAGGAAGTGTCCATGTTGTAGTATTATTCTTTAACTTTTCTTATGCCATTGTTCCGTCTGGAGGTTGGGTTTGAATAGGGGGAATGTCCATAGTGTAGTATTATACTTTAACTGTGTTCTTTAACTGATGTTTTCCTCTGTTTGTTGGGTTCGAATGCAGGTAGTGTTCATTTTTTTTGTGTGTGTTTTTCTATCACAGTGTTCTTAATAGCATAAAGGAACCCATACGTCTTCGAAATTCGAGGACAGTCCCCAAATATAGATTTTTTTTACTTTGTCCCTAAAAATACCTTGACTTCTTGGGGTCCCCAAATTTAAAGATTTGTACTTTTTTCCCCTGAAAGTTTCCGTTTAGTTCATTTCTTCCAGAAAAAATTGAAGAAATAAGAAAAATAAAACCACTAAAAGCGCCTTCTACTCAGAGAAACAATGAAATTCGATCTCTGAAAACGTTCGTTGTCATTGTATGTGTAGCGTGTACAGACATTCAATAAAGTATTCGACTATGAGTCAAATTTCCCATTTCAGTTTTGTTAATGGTTAATCACTTTTCAGGAACAACCATGCTTTAACCCATTTGTGCCTGGATATTTTTGCGACTTTCTTCGATTTTTACTGATAACTGAAATAATAGATAAATTTCATGTCAACTTCTTGAACAAGGGATGATTTCTTTTAAAATTATTATGCATAAAAATCGAAATATCAACATCTTACTTGGTCATGTTAAAATATTTTGTAGAGTTGAGGATTAATACTCATGAATAAAGGCTAGGAAAAATAAATAACGTTTTCGACTAATAGTGAAAATGCCGTCCCAAAAAAGGGACACTAGGCATAAATGGGTTAAATATGAAATTGAAGTACGAAATTTTTCTTGCACTCGAATACTTTTATTAGAGGGTGTAAAAGGTTTCATGAAAAATGATCACAAAACGAGCCAATGTAAAAAGCAATGTCTTCTGAAAAATACAAATACTATGCCAAGTATTAAATTATGAATAAATTGCAATACTTCAACATGGTTTTCCTTTCATATTTCTGGTTTAAAAAAATATTTATCAATACTTCTATTAATTTATTAGAAATAAGAATACACAATTGATATAAAGAGCTATTAGCATGGTAATATGCTGTGTCCTCGAATAAGTCCCCAAAGATATTTTCTAGTGTCGCCAAGTTTTCCTTGGATTCCAGAACAATGCTTGATTTGTCCCCAAAATACTGTTTAGAAATATGGTCAACTTAGGTTAGCATCCAGGAAATGTCCGTGTTGGACTATTATTCTTTTCACTGTTTTCTTAAAACGTTTTTCCGTAGGATTTGAATCGAGAGAATGTCTATGTTGTGGTATTTTTCTTTAACTGTGTTCCTAAACTGGTGTTTTCTTCTGTTGGTTGGTATCGAATGCACATAGGGTCTATTATTGTCTTTTTCTATGGCAGTGTTCTTAAACCTTTGTTTTCCTCTGCTGGTTTTGTTCGAAGTATTATTCTGTTTCCGTACTCTTGAAATGAAGTTTTCGTCTGCTAGTTTGGCTCGATTGCAGGTTCCATTTCTTCATCTTTTTCTATCACCGTGTTCTTAAACCGTAGTTTTCGCCTGCTGGTTGGGTTCGATCGCAGGCAGCTTCCGCTTTTACAAAACCACGTGAGCGTTACTTCCGTCAGAAAAAAAATCTGAGTTACTCTCTAATTGCACCTAAAGAAGTTTTACTTAAAAAAAAAACACGACGTTCTTCATCTTATCTCTGGTATCGAGAATTTATTTTCCTAGTGTTTATTTGAATATTTATTTATTATTTATAGTAGGATATATCTTTACTTCACTCCACTTCGGAAGCTATTTCCTCTTATCTGTTCCGACTGAAAATCAGTTCTATGGTTTCCTCGCAACCAGCTTACCTACTTACCTTATCATTAAGGCCTATGTCTAAATGATAAGTTTGCGCTGAGAAATGATCTGAGTTATCTACCGTTTAAAGAAATGTATGGATTTAATGCTAGCGCTATGAAATAGTAACAGAGTAATTATTATTACTATTATTTTTCATAAAATTAGTTCATCTGTCCCTTATTTTAAATTACAATAAAAATTTGCAAAATCTTGAATTTTAAGGATAATTTGGGGGTCCTGCTTTTGTTTGGGGCCCGGGCGCTTGTCCCGAATGCCCTTCGAGAAATCAATCCCTGATCCCACTCTATGATGTATTGTCTGGTTCATCAGTACTCCGAGAGGATGGCGACCGCCATCCTCTTCCTGATCGAACACTGAACGTTCGATTGCTTCAATTTTTTGCATTATAGTAGGGGAGCCCATGATTACTCGAGCGTCGTGAGGACCTATTAGATTTTGTAGTTTAGATAATAATAAGAATAAAAAGTTATATAATGTTTCCTTTCAGTGTGGGGGAAGCGTATACAGACCTTCAAAGATGTAAAAAAAAAAAAAAAAAAAAAAAAAAAAAACAGTTACATGGAGATACTCGAGCGCGTCAGATATTGATAGTTTAGATGCCCCAGCGTGTCTTTGATACCAAAGGTATGTTCATCTGCCGACTTGCGTGGTGGGGGTGGCCATCCAGAAGGGTAGAAAATAGAAAAAAAAATGTATTTTTTCGAGCGCGTCAGATATTCAGAGGGGATGTTAAGTGAACCCTAAAAATACTCCCATTCAAAAGACTGACGTTTCGGAAGTGACGCAAGCTCGTAGCGAATTTTTGAAAATGCAAAAGAAAAATCGCCATATTGAAATACTCGAGCGTGTCAGATTTTGATACAGAAGGTTTAGCTTGATGTTCCAGTCATGATAGCCTAAAATCTGGCGATTATTTTCAGGGGTATCATTAATCAGACGGCTAGAAAAAAATTATGAATTTTTTTTTCAATGTCCATAAAATGTGACGAATAAAAGCACGTAAAATTATTTAAATATTTACACTTTAATTTATTTAGAAAATAATATAAAAATAAAATACATATCTTGAAAAAATTATTTTCAATCTTCGTCGTCATCCGAAGAATTATCATACTCCAAACCTAATAATTGAATTGGACCTCCATTATTCTCTGCAGTTTTCGTATCTGTAACAGCAAATCGTTATAACCGTTAACACAATTTTATTGATTTCATGAATAACATGTTATCAAAGTATTAAAAAGAAATATACCTAAATCTGAAGTTTCGTCAATAACTTGTGTTATGACGACATCTTTGTATGCATCAGGTAACTGATTGCCAACAAACCAAGTCATTTGAAATTTTCCATCGACATTTGTCCACACGTAATCTGTTAGTGACATGTCAATCATAGTTTTATTGTGTGCATATCTCCACAAGCACGCAATATACTTTGTTTGCAATAAGTGCTGCTGTAGCTCAGATTGGCAAGGAGGCAAGCAACAAGCATCGTATTTACGGACGTTCAGTGAGAAAGGTTGCGACGTATCTGACACTTTGTAGGTCTTATTAAAGATTTCTGTTCTTGCAAGGTTGATATCAGCTAATTTTTTCAAACCATACAAGTGGCAGATAAAGTATTGTAAAATGACAAAAGAATCTTCTATATTATGATCCTCTGACCCTACATCTGCAAATGTCTTCTGAAAAACATTTGAACCCATAAAAATTTGCAGAGGTTTTTTTTGCCTCGTCTGTAAAGTGCCGGATTGTAATCGCATCCTGTTAGCGCGTGAAGAGCTGGTAGCGCTAGCGAAATTATTGGGCCGAGCTTAGCATAAAGAGCAGATACGTCAATATAACGGCGTGCATTGTGAACTCCAAGATCCATCCATATTTTAACCGATGCTTGGAGATGTCCCATATTGACCAACATGATGACAACAATATCTGTGTCTGAAGTTCTGATTGTAACTATAGAATTTTCTTTTATTTGACTTGCCAAAAATACAATTTTTGTATCTGCTTCTTCATGATCAGGACATAAGAGTTTGTGGTCGATTGTTCAGGTAACTTTATTATCGGTAACTGAATATACGTAACACATATCATGATTAAGATGAATTGTTTCGTTACTAATAATAGTAGCCATCTCCTGATCAGCTCAATGATGAATTAAAAACTTGACAAAAGCATCTTTGAATTTGATATTTCTTAATTCGTTCTTAAAATTTGCTGTTCTTGGTTATTGAGGACCAGAGCTGTAGAACTCCTTGTCATCTACACTAACTCGAAGAGCGTGCTCGTTATCTTTGATCGAGCTATCTTTGGATGCTCTAATCTTCATTGACGATCTTTATTGCTTTGGTTCGTATTTTTATTGCTCTGGCTCGTATTTTTATTACTTCGGCTCGTGGAAATCGGCAGATTATATTTTTTTCATGATTCTTGCATCATTTCCTTCACAATAACAAAAATTCAACCGCGCTCGAGAATGTCACGACAACTTTTTTTTTTTTTTTTTTTGCATCTTTGTAACCCTCCCACTCCCTTACGTTACATTCAAATCGTCAGATTTTCTGAATGTACACTTTTTAGCTAGTAATTAAACCACCTTATCTGACGCGCTTCAGTATTTCTGACGATTAATTTTTTTATACTAATCTGATGAGCTTCCCTAGACGCACGTCCCTACATAGAGGACTTATATATGGTGGAGGTACTCAACATGATGCAAGGTACCCCCCACCCCTACCCCCTATGTTCATCTGCCGCGCTCGAGTAAATCCCCAAGAACACCATGGGCTCCTACTATTACTTTTCGTAGCTTCGTAGCTTCAATTGGTCCTTTTATAATTCCTTTTAAAGTTCAATGTCGACGAAAAGCCGCAAGTGCAGAACTGCCGTTTCGGTAAAAGTTTCACGAATAACGCACGGTATTGCTAAGATAAAACAGTTCTCAGGCTGGCAGAACAATCATGAGGATGTGAAGCAGATGCTTTACACCATAGCTGCCAACCTTCCCGATATCTACAGGAGATTTCCCACCACAAATTTTTACCTAGCAATTCAAGGTTAAAGAAACGCCATAATTGTAATCGAAAATAAAGCTAAAGAAAAATTCTGGTGGGAAATCTTCCGAAAAAATCGGGAAGGTTGGCAGCTATGCTTTACACCCTTGCCTGAATAATTAGTTTATACGATAGTGAAACGCCATCTGGTAGTGAGTATTTTTTACTTTTTTTTTATTCCATGGAAATCTCACACTCATCGTCTCATTGAGGTTTCCTGCAAATTTGATAGTATAATGACCAATAGTTTTCGCGATACAGTCTTCTAATTTAGGAAATTTTAACAGTTGTATGAATTACTTTAATATTCGTGTCAGATAAAAAACGGTTAATTAAAGGTTAGGAGAAACTATTTATTTGTATTGGCTTCTCAGAAAAATCAAAATTACTATGAAAGCACTCAAAAAGTCTGGTGCTTATGAAGGTTAAAATTAATAAACAAACTTTGTAAACCACACGAATGCACAAAAAATAATATTATAGGAATATTTTGGGTAGTAAAAGGTAATCAGAAAGTAAACTTTGTACTGTTCCCTCATCATAATTTTTAAAAGCATTCTCTAGAATCTTCATTGTTACATTAAATTGACTAAAATTAACCCTTTCAGACGAGCGCCGTGTAGCGAAAATTTACCGCTGAAAGTGCATCGTGGCGAGCGTAATTTTTTCCTAAAATAAGGTTTGCCACGTTTACGCGTTTTTAAAAGAAACTTTTTGTATTTTAAATAAAAGATGTAACTATATTCCTATAATAATTTCTAACTGTTACTACCTTTTTTAGGAGACCATTAGCCTTCAGAAATACTTTTTAAAAGTTTTTTTTATTTTAGAAAGAAATTTGAGCAAGGGTTTCGGTAAAGTAGACAAATGCATATGTTATTGATTGGTGTCATTGTCTAGTCCCCTTTTTTGCAGTCATAAGTTTTTATTTTTACTTTCAATGTATTTTTTAAGAGGGATTAGGGTGGGGATATTTTATTTATAATAATTTTAAAAGTAATGTAATTATTATTCTTATGAATTTAACCCTTTAACGCGGTGTTCCCGCTCTGGGAACACCCAACTCTGACGTTTTGACTGTTGCCAGTCACGAAGAATAGATTTGATTTCTATAAAAATAGTTGCGGGTGACATAGCTCCACGAGAATCCTTTACTTTTTAGCACGTCATTTCCCGTAAAAAAATGATCACGATTATTTTAACAGCAGCGACATCTGTTGAAAAATGGAAGAATGCGAGAACAGCTGGATAGATTGCCCATTGCTGAAAAAAGGGCAGCCGTTACCATCGCTCGACTTAACTACCAGCAACATGGCGGACGGACACAGCCAGCTGTCGTTAAAAATAGGGTCTCTAGATCTGTGGCACGCGATGAACGTTTCGATCGTCCGCCATCTTGCTGGTAGTTAAGTCGAGCGATGGCAACGGCTGCCCTTTTTTCAGAATTGGGAAAGGGTTTCGCCTCAAAGGGTTAAGGATTGATAAGATTAAGAATAAATGGTCTTCAGAATACTGGGTCTGGTGTTAGAAAGTTGAAGTTGAGCAAGGTGAAAAGATGGCTAAAAGGGAAGGAGGACGATATTTTGTCTCCATTGGAACAATCACAGTCAGTACTAATGAAAATAGAGTGGATAGTATAGATTCCTGTGCTGACTTTTATTTCCTTCATCTGGAGATGAATGGAACGATGAGGAAATACGGGTTTTCAAATTGTATCAGTACTTCAACCACCACTATCATGCAAAAAGGGCTTTTAAATAATGTAAAGCTATTTCACTTTTAAGTATTCCTGATTTATCTTCTGAAATGTAAAATAATACATTTTTAAAATAAAATTTAATTTCAATTCTTCCGTAGTATGTCAAAGGGAATACATTTGTTAAGGTGATTTCGACTGTCTATTCAATATCTTTCACTTCTTATGTGGAAAGGATTCAGGAATATAAGCAAAATGTAATGCTTTTTTGTCTTCTGTTGGGTTCATGTTGAAAAAAAAAGTGAAATTAATGTGATTTTGAAGATTTACATGGATAGTCAAAGAAGAGGAGCAGAAAACACCACACATCACAGAACATGGCGACTGCTATTGATGTTAACGAAACTGGAGCCCGACATTAACAAATTCTTTAAAATATTCCAGGCTCATTCATCTTATTATTTTTTTATCGATTATTAATTTTATGTTTATAGGATTATTTTTTTATTTCTTAGTCGTTTTTTGATTATTTTTAAAATTTTACCGAAAAATTTTACTGTGCATTTGGTTGTCGTTTTATTTGTATATGCTTTATTATTTTGAAAAAAGAAATAAATGGGTAAATTTGGTACATATAATATTCAACAACAATTTAATATTTCATGTAAAAATAACTATTATGGACTAATGGGTTTTGAATATTTTTTCTGTAAAGGTTGAGAGCCTCTGGTTTCGATGATGGTCGCAACAATATTGAACATATTTTTCACCGATTGCTCTGAAAACTATGAAGAACCGATTACATGCAATTCAGATTGCAAGTAAAAATGCAAAGTATTAGGTTTATAGATTTTTAACCCCTCCTTATTTCTTTTTCTTTTTTGAGTGATGGTTAGGTTTATTTACGTTTATTTCGTTTCTATGGGTGATAAAAACATTATAGTATTGACTTGATGCTGATCATTAGTTGTCAATAAATGTATGGTAGAGAAGTTTACGTCGACATTCGTGTATCAATTTCAGGCTGAAAAAGTATAGGAAAATAAATATTTTATCAGAAAAAAGAAAATGATTACACAACATATCAAAGTATGAATGTAGCAAAAATAGATGTTTGCCAATATGGGACAGTATATAATTTAAAACCATATTGGAATCGTAATAATAAAAATATAAAAATCCATAAATATGTTTTAGTGAATTCAAGTTCATATAAAAATGTATAATATTCGTTTAGATATTCTCTGAATTCATATTTCCTATTTACCATATACATATCTGAATAACAGAGAAGATTAATGTTTTAAACCCTTTGTATCAAAATAAATAATGTATGGAGAATGAAAACCAAATTTCGATATTTAAGGTGCGCCAGACAACTATGAAAAAAAGTTAAAGTAATAATGCATTTTAACTAAACTTGTACCGATTTGAAGGGAAAGCGAATAAAAAGAACTCTGAAATACTATGTAGATATTGATTAAATTTATGAAGTTCAGCACGAAACACGAATCTACTCTTAGATTAAGCACTCACTTCAGATTCACCACACATCAAATAAGATAAGTATGATTTACGTACATTTTAAACATAACTTACCATGCAGTTTCCCCTGAAGAATGCATACACATTGACCAGAAAACCGAAAACGTTTATTTGGGGATATAAATCGATGTTTCTTTTGGTTTTAGTTTGAACATTGTAAGAGAGCGCACGGAAAAAAAAATTACTACCAAAACCTGGTATGCAAGAAATTATCAGGAGCTATAGAAGTAAATGTTTGAAATTGTAAATTAGATGAAATGTACTTAAAAATTTTAAAGTACAAAATGTGCGCAATTTCGATGATGAAGTTTATTTTCAAGAAATGAACATCGTTGAAGTTAAGATCGTCCCAGACCTAACTGTCAAATTCAGAACAAGCAATATTTAATAATTCTACGACTAAAAGGGATTTTCAAAATTAAAAAATATATAAACCCAAAACGAAATGAGTTCTCGAAGAATTTTAATTTTGAAGTCATTTTTTATGAAAATACTGTTTGAGAGTTGGTACTAAAAGAAGAAATTATCAAAAAGTAACGTACCTAAATATTTCTAAAATAGCTAAACTAGTTTGAAATAAAAATATCTACAAATATTCAAAAAATTAGAATTTTAAAATTTTAATATATTATATCTTTAAAAAGAAAATTTATTGCAGTCGAAGAAATGAGTTTATATTCGGTCTTTAAAAGTATGAATACGTGAAATTATATTTTGCTATACACTAAAACTCTCAAATCTTGAGCATTTTTATTCACTCATCATTGAGTATCATTAGGGATATCATTGAGTATACATGCTTGTTGTGTGACATTTTTAACAAAAAATTACTAATTGATAACCTTTAAAGATTGAAATGCCTCAATCACGTATGGAAAATTTATTTTTACCCCAAAATTCAAAAATAATCCCTCTTCCAAATCAAAAGAAACGAGAAAAGAAAGTCGAAAGTTGTATTCTTGACATATTTTCGATTATTAACAAATACATGTGGACACATGGAATTGGGTTTGAAAACGGTATTACATTTAATAGAAAGTACATAACAGTGACTGCTTTTTCTGTTTTCATAGCAATAATCGCTGAAGGAAATTATACTTATTTTATAATTGAAAATTTTAGACGTTTTGTAAAGGCTGATATCTTTAATCGTAAAATTCAACTGGCTTTTATTGGAATTCGAAGTCTTTGCATTTTGAATAGAGTTACACTCTACTGGAAAAGAAGAAATCTAAAAAGTATCTCATTTCAGTTGGCTAAAATGTATGCTAAAGTATGTTCAGATAAAGTGCCTATGAAGACGTTTAGGTGGAAATTGATATTTGTACTTCTTATTAGAGATGTATCATTTTATGTTTTAACAGGACGTCTTCTTTATTCCATGTACCTTTGGACGAGAATGAATGAGAACTTTCATCATGGGTACATACCCCCGCCTTTCTCGTCTTATTCGTTTTGTATTGCTGTATTGCTTGAACAAGTCGGCTTTGTCGATGCATCAGTCACTGCTTATTTCTGTTCTGTTTGCTTCGTGCTGAAAGAATCCCTAAGAGCGATGAACGAAAAGCTCCAGGACATTACTTCTGAAGATGTCATGTATGTCTCTGAGGTATGCATGGAACTGCGTACCACTCTTATAAAGATTAACCGTCAGATCCACCCTTGCCTACTAATAACAGTATTGCAATTAATGAGCATAGTTTTTAGAGAATTATATTACTTAATATACCTTAACTATGATACCACAATAGTAGAATACATCTATCGTATCTCCACTTTTTTTCTTCAGTTTGTCTGCATATGCTTGTTTAATTCGTCTCTTTTGAATGCTGCTTCTGATATTAAAAATACCGCACAAAAACTTTCTTTCAAGGAGCCAAAACTGTCTCACTTCATCACCCCGCTAAAGGAGGATATTGAAGGATTCAAACTTCTCGATTTCATTGTCCCTAATAAAAGTCTAATATTGTCAGCAATTGGAAATCTACTTACGTATGGGATACTTATTGCCACATTCAGTGCCAATTCCGTTGCATCTGACGGCAAATAGTCAGTGCACTTTGAAAGAAAAATTGACAAACCACTTCATGATGCTCAGTTTTGGACATGGATGTTGTTTCAAACTGAACAACCTAACCACAACTGAGTAAGGGGAACTGAACCATAGAAATTTCAAAAACTGCGCAGAAATCATAGCAATTTGATTTGAAGAAGATAAATTGTGGTGGAAATTTAGAATAGTGATATAAAATTATTAATTTCAGAAGAAGTAACCTGAGTAATCGTTCTCCGAATACTACCTTTTACCTTTACGTTTTTCCAGCTATAAATATCTAGCAATCAATGAGCATTCCTAACGCTTTAACCCTCCAAGCGGCTGAGACGTAAAATCCCGTCAACTGCGTTCCAGTTTTCACTGCAATGCTTCTATAACTTATATTATTTATAACAGTCAGGTATCATAAAATATGTTCCGATATTGAATCTTGCATGGAATTTAGGAACTTGTTTTTTAATAATTACAAATCTTCCTATCAAAATTTTATTTTTTGTATTATTTTAAAGCTACTTGAAAATTTTACCGTAAAAACAACTTTACATTATTTGCCCATTTCCAGGACGCTCAGAGGGTTAAAGCACAGACAGACAAGCCGAAAAGACACAAATCTCGAAACATTGTTGAAAAATATTTGAAACTACATTTTTTCGTTTTCATTTTGTTTTTAGAATGACAGATGGAGTGAAAAAATATAAGTATATTCATATTTTACAATCTAAGGCATTATATAAGTAAATGTGTATTTAAGCACAAACACAAGAGCTATAAATTCAAAAAACTTCTTATAAATGTGCAGCAAAAATTTAAAACCAAATAAGTTGATTTAGAGCTCAGTGATGTTTAATTTCAAGTTCAGATGAAGAAACCTGAGCTACCTTGCTCGGAATAGAACCTTTAAACTCGTTATTTTTTATCCCACGGATTTATAAGTGAAGAACGCTCTAGGATCAAGCCCTCAACCACTGCCTTATCTGCTTGACGCTTGATAGCTTTCCAAACTGGACCATCTTCTCATGCCTTTATTATTTTAATTAGATGACAGTGTCTATAAACAATGTTGAAGAATTACGGAATAAAATGCTGACGAAGTGACCAAATATACAAACGCATCAGTGACGTCTTGAAATGCTTGCCGTGATTGCCAAAGGGACTTATTACCTTTCGCTTTGAAGGTGGAGATTGTGTCGCAACCACAGAATGATGAAATATAGCTAGTGCTCGTGATTTTGGCATACTCAGACTTGCAGATGGCGATGATCTGGTAGCATCTGCACTGCTTGAGCATGCCGAAAGCTACCCATATATCGGCCAAAGGTTGATTTACTATTAAACCAGAGTCACGTTTGTCTTGATTTTGCAGGTGATGTGCTATCTGCAGGAGTAAGAGAGTAATTTGTCTCCAGGAAAAGAAATTCTAATGGATGGTTGGCTGCCGCAAGGTTTTTGTATTTGTAAGCATCTGTAAAAGACTGATTACAGCCCCATGAAGTCAGGGCAATTATTCAGTTTAGCTTTGGCTGAGGTCTAGATTCCCGAGGATGCCAACAATAAACATCCCTTTACAGAGACAAGTAAGAGTATTCCATTTTCCTTGAAGAGTTTACATGAAGAACTGCCGATCCAGTCTTCAATCTCTAGTATACTTGCATGTGAAATACAAATGCCTGCATGAATTTTTTACTTTGCGTAGTTGCATGAACATTGATGCTGATATAGATAGGGAAGGTTGAGTCACGTTCCTTATAATTGTGTCGCGTCTTCAGAGCAGTATCACACATTTTTTTAGTTCTAAGTGATGCACTGGACAATGTTTAAGCATGCCTAATAGTCACGTTTGTCTTGATTTTGCAAGACTTAACCTCAACATCATAGAAACTAGGGACTTGCAGGCAGTGAGTCATCTTGGCATCACGTAGGGAAGTAGCCACTAAATTTGAAACCTTGGTGACTCATGATGTTGTTCTGACTATTGCTGTTGATTTGACCGCGATAAGAGCATTTTCTGAGAAGCCTCAAATATTCAGCTTGCCTCAGCGCATTTCTCTTACCTTCACTAAATACAATTACAGTATAACATTATACAGTATACATTAAACTGCTCTTAGACTTCCGGGAAATGCTCTAGACTTTGATTTTTACCCTGCCTTGTTGATATTTTTCTTGATGTTCAGTTCCTCTAGGCAACATATGGCACTCTCCAGCCCACGGGCCAGATGTGGCCCGTCACGGCTTTTGATCAGGTCCGTGGAACATATAAAAACACCTTACAAAACCCATATAAACCATTCAAAATCCTATATAAATCCCAGTTATACGGCACTCGTCTTCACTAAAATCCTGAAGTTTGGCTCTCGACTTTCCTAACATTCTAAAGTTCGGCTTGCAACTTTTCAAAGGTTTTCCGTACCTGCTCTAGGCAATTTTTATTGGTTAGAGTGGATCTCTGGTACTTTGCAAGGGAGAATAACTGACTTCACTGATTCACTAATGTAATCAGTAAGTTCTACGAAAGAGGCTTCTGTAGCGATTTCTAAGCTGTACCAAACGTGCAAGATGGTATTTTTCCACCATTGCTAAAAGTTCTCCAAATATGAACGTCTCTAAAAATAATCTTAAAAAATTATTTCTCATAGACTTTTTTTCGATGTAATTTAGTAAAGTTTGTTGACAAAATATAAACGCCAATCCACAGTTTTCAACAAGAGTCAGTGGCATGATACATATTAATAAAATATATAAATATTGGGACAATAGATGCACATTTGTAGTAGTTGAAGATCGGGCAGACAGACAATCATCCGAAAAGAATGAAGAATTCTCAAATTTGTTAAAAAGTGTTGAAAACTAACTATTTTTCAAGTTTCGACACGTAATTTTTTGATTTTTTTTCTATGGAAATACATCAAATAAAATAATAATATAAATATAAATATTAGTGAAATTATTATATTAACATAAATGTTTTTATACTGTATCTGAAATTTTTTGCATCTTATTGAAAGATGAGAAGGATTTGTAAAATGCATCTTGCATTAATTTCAGCTTGTTAATTTGACTGATTCAAATAGATTTAGTCTATTTCGTTGGTTTTTATGTACGGCAAATAACATTATAGCATTGATTTGATAGTGATTATTTATTGATAAAATTTTAGTACATATGTTGCTGAAAAAAATTCACTTATAATTTTAGATTAAAAATACGTTTATAGAGAAAAAACACAATTCAATTACAAAAAAATATACAAAAAAAGAATACTTCTTAAGTATGTACAGATCGAAAAAATTGATTTTAATTTTTATATTATGCTGTGCTACAAAGTTAGAAGATATTTAAAAACTTAGCGGACTCAAAAGAATAAATGTATTAATTTACGTTTGCAAATTCAAGGTTGCATAAAAATACATTATTCTGTTTTATTTTTAAAAATCTTTTCGGAATTTATTTTTGATAATGCATTTTTTTAAATGAAAGTAAAAATCTATTGCTTAAGTTCTTTTGTAATGAAATATCTATTCGAAGCGGATTCAGAGGAAATACAAATTTTAGACTTTCGAATTTCACTTATGTAATTTAGACTAGTTCTAGCATTCTAAATGATCTTTAATTTTCGTAAATGAACATGGATTAACATAGTGTTATACTTATAAATTTGGAAAGAAACTTATAACACATATGTATGGAACTATTTCAACGTGTTTTAAAAATTAAAAATATCATAAATTAAATTCATAAGATCTGATTTCATAATTTGGAATATTTTTATAAACATGTCAAGTAAAAATTAGTTTGAAAGAAAAAATACTTATTAGTGCAAAATATACTTTATCTCTTCCTATTTAAAAATTCAAAACTAGTTAAGGAATCCTAGCTAGAAGAACTAAATAAAATATCTTCTGAAAGGTGATATTTTCAAAACATTTATCGTTTAGGTATCATACAAATATCAGTTTTAGTCAATTTAAAAAAATTAAAACTTTCGGTTAAAGAACAGGGAATAAATAGTATATGGAATTACGTAATGAAAATTCACTGAAATAAGCAGCATTTCAAAGAGTTCAATATTCTTTTTTCGAATATTGTTGATTAAGAATAAATATTTGTGATTTAACAATCTCACTTAGATTATTTTTAAGCATGAAAATGTTTCAGCAATGCCTTAAAAGACTATCATCACTTAAAAATTCAAAAATCCACCCCCTTTCAAGTGAAAAGCTTCATAAGAAGATTGCCGAAGATTGCGCAAATGATATATTTTAGATGGTAAACCAGTACACGTGGACACATGGAATTGGATTTGAAAAAGACGTAAATTTTTCTGGAAAGTACTTAACGAGTCTGAGCCTGGAAAGTACTTATCTCCGAGATTTGGAATCAAATTAATTTGCTGTAAAGTATGAAAAATAAATTGCGTGCACTTCTGCGAGAATGAAGACTCGTAGAATTAATATAAAAAATGACTCTAAATTATTGGGAGAATTCAAAAAGGTGAACTGAAAAAGAACTGAAAATAATATTTACATAATACGCTAACATATGCGGTACCAAAATCGACGGTATTTCCACGCTGTGAACAGCAAGAGCTAGATGTAAGCACTAGTGCAGTAACAATAACGCATGTTAAGTAATAGCTTATCAAGCTGCTCCCTGCGGCTCCCAGTTCAAGAACTTTATGCAAATAATCCAGATACCCCATATAATGAAACTCATTAAAATAAACTATAATAAATTAATAGAACACTACAGCACTATAAATTTCAGATATAAATAGGTACCGGTCTCCCAGTTGGAAAAAAAAAAAATAAATAAAAATAAAAAAGAGGAAGTGCTCGCACCACTGTCATGTTGACAGTGGCATTTGAATATAAGTATGATTATGCGTTCTTAATATATAATATGGTAAAGATATATAATTTACAATACATGGCAGATTGAAGGATTAAAAAAAAAAAAAAAAAAAAAAAAAAGAGAATCTGTTTTTAAACTGCCAGTGTTTCTCTACAATTTGAGTACCGCTTGGTATGGTTATGGTTGTATTGTATGTATATAGTTTATTGTATATCGTCGTTTAGTGTAAAAAGTTTATTATAAATACGTGACACTACGCAATAATTATGTGATGGCCAGATATATATAAGCAAGTGTGCGAGCACGCAATGAATGAATAAAAATGTAAATAGATAATGTGTAAGCGTTAATTATAGATTCATATCGAATTACATTATAGATTAAGAATAAATGTACTGTGGAGTAGAAGACATGTAAATATGTATGGTAATTATATGTATATAGTCAATTGTAATGCATGTGTTTCTTTGAGTTTTAGTTTATGTAGTAAATGGTATAGTATTTTGTGCATATAGTATAGTATATGTTTATAGTAAATGGTATATTGTCAAATTTTAAAGCATGTTTTCTCTGGGATTTTGTGTACCTCTATGCGTGTTTGGGAATTTGTAAATGGTTGTGGGTAAAGCGTGGGCAAGAGGCAATTGTATAGGTAACGAGATTAGTAAAACTGTAAGGTAGTGCAGAGAAACTAATATAGATAGTGGTAAAAAAAAAAAAAAGAAGAAGAATCATTGTAACATGTAAATATATAAAGTCATGCGAGATGTAAATAGAAAAATAATATAGAAAATTCTAATATGATAGCTATATAATAGCCATGGATCAATGTAAGATGTATAGCATATACATATGAATTGATATGTAAGGGATTAATCACTCACATTGCCAGGATAAATATTATATTTTTTTTAAATTAGAGGATATGCCGTTGGATTTGGGTCGGACCAGGGAGCTTGGGCTGTCCCTTAAGGAAGTGGTATTCAGACAATTGTCCTCAATTGTATAATATTACATGATTTACAATGTATTAAAATATGTGTGTAGTTGTATATAATATGTTGTTGTCCAATGTATATAGTTTTCTTATTCCTAATGTTTTGATGTGTTTTTAATAGTTAGTATTATATGTTATAGTAAACAGGCCACACTGAATGAAATGGATTGGTAAAAAAAAAAAAAAAAAAAAAAAAAGATTTTGTTCTGTATTACTAAGATCCTTGTTCCTTCTGCCACTGGGATTCTGCGAACCCCAGTGGCATAGTTTGTATTGTTGTTCAAAGTTAAATAAATTGGACTCTTCCCCCGGGGGGAATATTGCCGTAAACCCTTGGGTCGGCCCCCCCGGTGGGTGTCTTACAGTCTTACCCTCCCAGGCACTGGCCAAGCCGGATGCTGATTCACTTGCCGTATTCTTATAAGAACGGAGTCTACCGCCCAGACCTCTGCAGGACGTTAAAACGTCGTAGTAATAATGCAAAAAGACTATTGTTTACTGGTCTCGTAAGTTTGTTTAAGAAAATAAAAAAATAAGTAAATAAACATTTCATTTCTGGAAACTTTTTATTAATAAAATGTATTGTTGATTTAAAATTGACAATAACGATAATTTTTAAAGGAAATGAATAAGTACATAAATAAATATTTATTCTAAAATCCTTTACTATTAAAATTCTTAATGATGATTTAAAATTGACAATCACGAAAACTACATTTTTAAAGGTCATATGTGATAATTAAAAAGCAATGATAAAGTGAGAAATTACTTACTTGGAATAAATGAATTCGAGCTCTCTGGAAAACACGCACACACACACACACAAAAAAAAATATATATATAGAAAAAATATTCAGCCTTCAGCTGAAATTAGTTTCCCCTCCGCTAAAGAGGTTTTTTGACAGAACCTTTTAATTTGTATTGGCAGCCATGTACAGGATGTATTTGCATGTAAATCAAACGTGGAGAAACCAACCGTTCTTCCAGTGGTGTCAAGTATTTTAAACAATCCGGTATTTCGGGGAATTCGAAGCCATTGCTTATAGCTAATTCTGGTATTGTCAATTTAATCAAACAATCGTAACATGTTTTGCAAAATTTGCCAATATCATCGATATCTTTGTAAAAGACTAGTTTTATAAAGTCCGTTGTCGCTCCTTTGGACAGTAAAGTTGTTTTGGAATGGGTTCTTATTGACTTTTTGAACCACAGTCGATCACAACAATAGCATTGGTGGATTGGACCATCAGCAACAGCTTCGAAAAATTTCTCAGCTAATTTACGAAATTCTAGTTCTTCACACCTTACATTTAGATCAGTATCTGTTCTTGGTCTTTTCGATGGTATATCTAGACAGAGTCGTAAACGTTTTCTGTCTTGTCTTCTGGATTTGGATTCCGCTTCTTGAGCACGAAAATCTGGATCTTCCCTTTTTCTTTGCATAAATAGACGGTTAGTTTCACGATAACTTTCTTCCGGATTAGACAACTGGCGAGGACGGCCAGCGCGGCCTTGAACAACAGTCCCGGGTATATTCTTCTGATATTTAACGATGTAATACTGAACAGTAGAGCGTGAAATACCAAGCCTACGAGCTATTTCACACTGATCCCGCAAAAATGAAAATTTTAGAAATGCCACGACAGAACACCACCACTTGCTCCGAGGAGGGACAAAAGTTTGAACGCGACTCTGGAAACAAATCCAAGTTCTGAAAAATGAAATCGGAACCTCGGGAACTTGACAGCCAGTCGCAGACGCTCTGACAAAATCTTACAGTTTCCCCTTTTGTTTCATCTGACGTTACTTTGAAATTTTTCAAGTATCCATTATTCCAATCATGTGTCGGATCTTGGTGTGTTTCAAATTTCCGTGAGATCTGTAAGATTTTATTTACTATCAATTATCATCCACGACTTTTTTTGTCTGCCCAAAACTATTACCCTCTTTAGCGGAGGGTAAAAAAAAACAAAAAAAAACAGTTAGCCGAACAAATAATAAGAACACCAAATCTAGAATCTCATACTCCCCTAACATTTCCAGAATGCTCGGAAAATATCCCAACACTGGAAGCCTAGGCTTGCGAGTTAGGCCTCTTCGAATTAGGACATATAAAAAAAAAGAGGAAGGGAGAATTTTAGGAACTAAACAATAGTGTAACATTGCTGCCGAAAATAAAGTAATGAAAAGGTGTGCTGTCGTTTTTATTAGTAGTTTTTTGTAGAACCAAGTATGGAGTAAGCATTTCCATTTTCCCGGTATTTCGAGTTTCTTACCAGTCCAAGAACATCTCCTCGCATTTTTTTACCCGCGATATGCAGTCCACTCAGACTTCAATGGCTTTCTTTCCACCACTATACAGGTATATTGCTTGCTTTTAAGGAAAAAAAAAACAGGGGGATAACCGGAAGGAGGTATAAAGGAATGAACTCTTTTTGATTACACGAGTTTTATTTAAAACTCCAAACATTTAAGTTAAAATATTTTTTAAAAATCGCCGACAGAGTTGTATGGTAGATAAAGCACAGTACTCCGTTTTCGAGTTCGACTCCGGCGGCCGGGGTTCGATCCCCGACTGGGCGTGGCTGTCATTGTGCCCTTCCTTTCATAGGGGGTAACGCTGGCCGTCCACTGGGTGCCCCCATAATAAAATGGCCATACTTTCGGGCAGTTGTATGGGAGAATGCCTAATCGGTAAGTTCCCGCCCGTAGAAAAAAAAAGTAAAATTAAAAATCACATTTAGAAAATGGAAAGGGGAGGAAACCCTCTCATGAAAAAGATTATTCTTAAGATATTCTAAAAAAAATTATTCTCCACAATACTTACATTCCGAAATAAATCATGACTAAGAAAAAAATTGGAGATGTCTGTGCAACTGTATTAAGTATTAAAAATTTAAAAAAATGTATAAAGTACTTATACCTCTCAAGAAAATCACATTAGTTTTGTTTATCTATCCAGATTTTAACGATTTATCTTCTTTCAAAATATATTGCCTGGAGGTGTAGCCTTTAACTTATGACTCCTCCTCTAAGTATTCCTATCGAGGAGAGAACATCAACAAAAAAAAAAAAAAAAATGTTGAAACGAATTTTAAATATTACAATGCTTCCAAACATGGGATTTATACGAGTAATGAATAGTAATTATGAGTTGCAAACAATTGATGGAGAGAATTCCTTAGATTCTTTTTAATCTTGAAGATATTATATAAAAAATATCTTAAACATTCTCGTTTTTAAGCAAATCATGATGAAAATACAGAGTTATCTCTGCATTTATATTGATTATTAAAATTTTCAAAGATTAGAGTAGATTGTTTTTATCCTTCACGTTTTTTTTTTTTAAATAAGATTTCAGCAATCTAAATTTTCAAACATTTTCCTGGTAATGAAACCTATATGGGATGTCTCCGCCTATTCCTGATACTCCCAAATTGGAACATAGACGATCATAAGCGTAAAGTTTTCAAAATTATTGGGGGGGGGCCGGGCCCCACTACCACATATATTCACGTCAGTGGAGTAGCCAAGGGGGGGGGGGTTATACCCCCCATGAGGAATTTTTTGCCATAAAAAATGTATATACCTCACTCCCTTATCATACACCCGTACCGTATACATATATATGAGTCGCAAAAGTCGTACCCCTCCCCTTCCCCTTAAAAAATTTCTGGCTACGCCACTGATTTATGTACATATAACTTACTCTTAACTGCCAACTAGTACGGAATAGAATTAACCACTTTTTCTACATGATTTTTCGGCTTAAAATATAGCAAAATTTTTGTGCTGCGCGCTCGAGCTGGTTACTATTTTGAAAAAAATAATTTTAAAATATACTGTTTACAAAAAGTGGTTAATTATATTCCGTAGTAGTTGGCAGCTATGACTTACTACGTCTAAGTGTAAATTATTGGAGGCGCTCGAGCTCTATGGGTCCATAGAATTCTACACCTATGTAAGGTAAGTACCCATGTTAGTATCTTTCTACCATGTTATAAGTTAAAAATAGAAGCAAAGAAAACGTTTTTTAAACGTTTGTAAATGGCGTGAAATACTTTTTTTTATGTTAGTATAAATTAGTTTTCTGTATTTAGTGGTAAATTATTGGGTGGGCTCAGCCCCTATTCACAATTTATTGGGGGGGCTCGAGCCCCACGGGCCCATATAACTCTACGCCTATGTAGACGATGTACTTTTTCCCAGAAGAAAAAAGAATAAAGAAAATGACACCTCCTCCCGAAGATAATATCCTAACACAGCAAATGGAATTTCTGTTCCAAACTACTGATAAAGAGAATTCCATAGTTTTTTTTTTCGGAATACATATTATCTTATATCTTATCTTATATATAATAAAATCCGTCTCTCGATCGCATTGCGCCGAGATGGTTGGTCGCAAACCTACCGAATTTTGCATACGGCTTCACTGGGACAGATTCTAAGACGCCTCGGAGCGATTTTTCCGAAATTCGAATTAGAAAATGTTTTATTTTATGTTTTGTCCGATTTTTAGCGATTTTTCTTGCATAATACGTAATAACGCCGGTCATTGCACTCGCAATAAAACTATATTTGCATCATCGGATAGAGGAGAAAATTTTCTTTCGAAATCAGTTTGTTTTGACTATGTAACATATTTTGCCGATTTTTGGGAATTTTTAAAAAGAATTTCTCTTTTGACGACGTTTGCGTAAAATAATTTTAAAACTGTTGCATCTTTCATTCTATCTGTCATATCTTTTTTATATTTCGGCAAAAGACGGAGCATATATTTAGCCCACTTTTAAAATTAGAAAGGAGGAAAAATATAAATTAGGAGATTTTTTACGAATTTTTATGTAAAGAAGGATTTTGAATTCAATAAAACCTGTTTCAAGATTTCGGTATGATATCTTCCGCTATGGTTGTCTGGGAAACAGTAACAATGAATAAAATTGCCATTTGAAAAACATAAATAAAATGACTTTAAAATAACCGAGTTTCCACATGTGAAATCTACGTCATTTTGATCTAACGAGATTAATACCCCTTTCGAAACTCAATCAAAATAACGGGCTCACAAACAAAATATACGCCACGCACGAAATTATTCCCTATTTTATATTACGTTACCAGAAAAAGAATTGAATGCTGTTTTTTCAACTATGAAATATCCAGCATTATTTTCGATATAATTTTTAAACGGGACACGTTTTTGAATAGGAGGAAATATTTCCGTGCTAAATACGCCAATCTGACAAGAATTATGCATAAAAATGTATGGAGAGCTGTTTTAATGGCAGCCAGAAAGTGAAATGATTATCGTTTATACTAATGCGTAAATTGGAAAGAATCACCAAAGAATAAAAAACTACATTAGTGGCAAATATCTAAATCGTTTCTTTAAATTAAACATTAAAGATGGAAAAACGAAAATATATTGGTATCAGTAAAGGATACTATAAGTAATAGTTATTAGATATGCTAGGGCAATATTGATCAAAGCACAATATACCGCGTTAATAAATATTTCGTGAAACTATTCGTTTCTTTTCGTTTTTCAACAGCCATCTTACATCACAGCTAACTAAACATTAAATAATTCTACGTCGCGTTAATATATCCCGCGGTAATTTCAACAGAAAATTCTGTACCTAAACTTTTTTTTTCTTGGAGATTCTGTTTTGTCCCAAGTAGTTATGATCACATTTTAGGAAAATGTTCTCTTCTTGCCTTGCAAAGAGCGGGTACACACAACTATTTAATTATAAAATAAAACGGTTCTTCACATCATGTAGTATCTAAGGTATTAATGGTATAATTTAAATCTAAAAAAGAGTATGATGTAGAAATGAGACATTTTGAAAGTTAGAAATTTTTAGGAACCGTCACGCTTTTCTTTTTCTGATCGCCAATGGCACCGACATAGTTTTTTGTTTCATAATATTAACAATGTTCTCAGACCAGTATTTATACTAACTTTACGAATAACTAATGAGTAACTTTACGCCAAGAGTCAAATCATTTTGTTTATTTTTAGATTCCGCATTACTGGAATCAATTCGAATTATACATGTAAGAAGTTTCGTTCCCTACCGTGCGGAGAACGGGTACGCAGCTAGTATATATATGTATTCTTTGAGAAATTAGAAAAGTGTCTACAGAATGGAGTTCGTAAAACAACGATTTTAATTTTTACAGTCGAATCCCGTTCTCACGAAGTCCATTACAGCGAAAATTTCGCTATAGCGAACACTTTCGTAACACCCGACTCAGATTACACCATGGAGATACAATATCGGTATATGGAAATTTACTAACCTGTGTTTGGAGATTGTTCACTTTTGGTGCAGGCGTTGCCAGCCAATGAAATCGCTCCATTCCTCGAGCGCAGAACTCGGCGTTGCAGGGTTGCAGCGTGTCTGCGGCTGGGAAGATTCGGTAGCTCATCTTTGGCGAGGAATCGGACCTGTGCCTGTGCGGTTCTGTTCCCTAGTACACGGATGGTTTTTTCTTTTTTTTTCAACAGTCGCTCTCGTTGAATTTCATAATATTATTACGGAATCTGCCCTTTTTTGACCACAGGTCATAGTTTTACGGCGACACCTTACGCCTAAGCTGCGTGAGTTCGTATCGGACTCCAACCGTCGGCGGTGACTGCTTTTACCAAAACACAGCTATCTAGTCAGACGGCTGTGGTTCTTGAAGAGTCACATGAAAACATATAAGCAGCGTAGTATTCAAAATTAGCGATTTTCTCCTATTTTACTATTAGAAATTTCTGGTGTTCTTGTGAAGAGTTTAAGGATATAGATAACATCACTTTTACATGTGGTTTTCGGTCGCTCCGCTTAGGGATGGACGCGAGACGAAAAATAAGCGTCTCGCGTCTCGCAAAATAGCCTAAAAGCTTGTCTCGTCTCGCAAAAATCCCTATATCTTAATGTTAAAAATGTGTGTCTCGTCTCGCAAAAAAGTTGTAAATCTCTGTCTCGTCTCGCAAAAAAGTCGTCTCGCGTCCATCCCTAGCTCCGCTGGGTAGTGAACAAAAGTCATGACTGTGATGACCAGCCTTCATTTGAATCAAATATAGAAATCTTGCAAGAATTATTGTATGCTTGGAATGCCTGCTTTTTACTTCCTTGTACGAAGTACAAGGGAGCAATGCGATCTCGAAAAATTTCGCTAGCCAGATTTTGACGAAAAAACCGATTTTGACTACCTCTAAATTTACATTTAAGAATTTTTGCGATGCATCTCATCGCACGTTAGCGTGCACGTTCATATAAATTCATGTACAACCCATTTTACCGATTGCGAGTCCATTTTGACCATTTTCCCCCGGACGTCTGTACGCACGTACGTACGTACGTAACTCGCATATCTCAGAAACTATTGGTCGTAGAATGTTGAAACTTCCTATATTTAGGATTGTTGTAGCAACTAGCTGTGCACCTACCTTTTTGGTCTCAATCGACTGGATAGTTTATTTACCACCAAAAATATTTTCCATATGTTACGTTCTATGGGCAGAAATTCATTAACCCTTTAACGCGCAGTGTTCCCGCTCTGGGAACACCAAACTCTGACGTTTTGACTGTTGCCAATCACGAAGAATAGATTTGATTTCTATAAAAACAGTTGCGGGTGACATAGCTCCACGAGAATCCTTTACTTTCTAGCACGTCATTTCCCGTAAAAAATGGTCACGATTATTTTTAACAGCACTGACATCTGCTGAAAAATGGAAGAATGCGAGAACAGCTGGATAGATTGCCCAATGCTGAAAAAAGGGCAGCCGTTGCCATCGCTGTCTCTAGACCTGTGGCACGCGATGAAAGGTTCGATCGTCCGCCATCTTGCTGGTAGTTAAGTCGAGCGATGGCAACGGCTGCCCTTTTTTTAACATTGGGAAAGGGTTGCGCCTCAAAGAGTTAACGCGTATTTTATAGGTATTAGGCTATTTCAAACGACTCAGAAATTATATTCTGTAAAGCACCGTTTATACGTCTTTCAAGGGAACGACGTTTAAACGATAAGACGTACAAATGAAATATTAAGAAACAACTTCGATTAATACATATTTAACATTAATAATGCAAATTTATGTAAATGTAAGTTTTTTAAGCTACTAGTAAATTACTTCTTAATAGTTTTTACACTGAAATCATTGACTAAATTTTAAAATAAAACATTTATCATAAAATTGAAACAAACCATACCTTTATTGTACTACATTTTGAATATTGCAAATCCTATAACGTTAATAATATACATTGCATACTTATTATGATGAATTTTATATTCATTCAGAAACTGAATTTAAAAAATCTTTCATAGTTGTCTGATGCTATAGCATGCGCTAGGTATTTATTATCTCATTATGGATTGAATTAATATTATTAAATGTCTTTTCACTTGTGTTATTCTGACACACAAAATAAGTTCTAAGTTTCTCAATACAGTCAACTGCTTCTTCAAAGGAAGGTGGAGTAGTCTCTTCGCATTCTTCTTCATCGTCACTTAAATTAGCAACAGATATTTTGTCTTCTATTAAATCTCCAACTGTGCATAATTCTGACGTTAAGATATCGTTATCACAGTTCATTTACTCCTCGAAAGTGGTTTCTCCTCTAAAAGATTCCAGTCTTCATCCATTAACACCGATCATCATCACTTTCATGCAGTGCCATATTAGCGGCAGGGCAAATGGGGCAATTGCCCAGGGCCCACAGATTTTAGGGCCCAAAAATTTTACATCTTATACTTTTATAATTTTACAATAAAATTACGAAGGATCAAAAAATTTCAAAAGTTAAATGATTTTTTAATTATAAATTACGAACAATGAAAATAATTCAAATTTACGTTTGGGTATAAATTAATTTAAACTTATTTTTAATTCTTCGAAATACTCTATAGTCGATACAGCAGACCAATATGTAGGAAAATGACTAACCACATTTTGTAAAGAGTATTTTTAATCTTAAAAAAATGGCAAAATTTGAATTACTTGTTATTTTAAAAAATGTTCACGAAAATGACTGTTTACAAAAAGTGGTTGTATTCCGTACATGTTAGCAACTGCGATACAGCATTTCGATGTAACATTTAACTGTATGTTTCTTTGACATCATGTAACTACTATATTCCTTTATTTCAGATTACTTAAAACAAAATTTGTGTTTGGAAAGGGTAAGATATTTAAAACTTTCAGCATAAACAAATCATAATGTTTATTTATTTATTTATTTATTTATTTGAGGGGGGTTATTGCAAGGGGCTACTAGCAAAACTAGCAAACGATGTGGCAAATAAAATAATAAATAATTTCAAAAGAACGATCACGTTTATTTGAGGTGATTATCAAAGTATCTCCCACAATGCCTAGACTATTTGCTGTCGATTCCAACAGAATTAGTATTGAACGTGGCAATAAGTATGCTATACGTAAGTAAATTTCCAATAACTGACAATATTAAACTTTTACTTAAGACAATGAAATCAAGCAATTTGAATCCTTCAATATCCTCCTTTAGCGGGACCATTAAGTGTGAAAGTTTTGGCTCCTTGATAGAGAGTTTTAGTGCAGTGCTTTTAATATCAGAAGCAATGCTTAAAAGACACGAATTAAATAAGCATATGCAGACAAACTGGAAAAACGCAGAGGAGATACTATATATGTATGTTATGCCTGGGTTAGTAAAATTAGTGTACATTGCGTAATAGAATTGTTGAAAAACTGTGCTCAGTAGTTGCGTAACAGTTATGAGTAGGCATGGATGGATCTCGCGGTTAATTTTTAAGATAGTGGCACGTAGTTCCACGTATGCCTCCGAGATATATCTAACATCTTCCGAGCAGAACTTAACAGAACTGATGTGGCGGAGCTTTTTGTTTATTGCCCTGAGGGATTCTCTGAGCACAAAGCAAACAGAACAGAAGTAAGCAGTGATTGAAGCATCGACGAGGCCGACATGATAAATCAGTAGAGCAATAGACATAGAGTAAAACGAGAAAGGAGGGGGTATGTACCCGTGATAGTATACCTCGTAGGTCCTTGCATATAGATTTACGTGATAAATAAGATTCCATGCAAAAACATAAAGTGATACATCTCTAATAAAAAGTACAAATATCAATTTCCACTTATACTTCGTCATAGGCACTGTTTTTGGGCTTACTTTAGCATACGCTTTCGCCAACTGGCATGCAATATTCTTCAGATTTCTTCTTTTCCAGTAGAGTGCTATTCTATTCAAAGAGCAAAACATTGTTATTGCGACAGAAGCCAGCTGAATTTTACGAATAACGAAATTTTCCTTCATAGAAAGGTTTATTAGATCACATACAGTGTGAACACAATTTCCCTCGGCGATTATTGCTAAGAAAATGGAAAATGCTGTCACTATTATACGATTCCTAGAAAACTCGATTCCTTTTTCAAATCCGATTCCATGTGCCCACATGTACTTGTTTATAATGAAAAATATGTCCATAGTGCAATTTTCGACTTTCTTTAGTTTTCTCTTTTGCCTTGAAAAAGTAGTGATTTTCGATTTTCGGGGGTATGAAAATATATTTTCCAAGCGTAGTTGAAGCATTTTCATTTTAAAGTTATCAGCTTCAAGTAATATTTCTGAAAACTCACACAATATTTATTTGTAATTATTGATATTCGCAAAATGTATGTGAAAATGTTGAAGATGCAACTGAATTTAGTTGTAATTCATAACATGATTTGCTTTATTAATAATTTTAATTACACAATTACTAATTATATTCCAGTGACCGATATGATTTAAGCTGTAGTCCGTTAAATATGCTAAAATTTTTAATATGTATAGCTTTTATTATTTCAGACTAGTAGAACTGTTTTGTAAATAGTAAATAATTTAAATGTATTACTATTTCTTCTTTTAAAATAAACTTTCTCACAGTATTTTCTTAAAAAAGTAGCTCCAAAATATTAAAATCTTATAAGTACTCATTGAATGTTCACTTTATTTCGGATGCTTTTTTTAAGTGCATAATTTCAAGTAACGTTTGTTGTGAATTTTAGAGTAAAATCTGCGACGATATTAACTTCATCAATGCTCATTTCGTCAAAATAAAATTCATCACAGAAATAACTCAAATTTTGTAGTCTACGTTTTAGGAATACGCGATTATGTAATTTTTAATTTTAACCACTTACTTCTATGGTAACTTGATTGTGTACTGCATATCAACTTTGGCGCTCTCTTTCTATGTTTAAACTAAAATCCAAATAAAGAGCAATATGCATATTTACAAGTAAAAAAAAATCGTAATGATGATCAGTATATGTTCATTCGTGAAAAACTACACATTAAGTAACGCTTAAATTTGTACGCAGATTGTAATTTATCTTATCTGGTGTGAGGAAGATCATATACGTATAGGCTTATTCTACGAATACATTTACATTTTGTACTGAACCTCATAAATTCAATGAATATCAATATTTTATTTTAATGCTCTGCGTATTGATTTTCTTTTCAAATTGATAAACGTTTTTCAATAAAATAAATTGAAAGTTTTTTTATGAAAGAAAATTAGATATATTTTCATAGCTTACGTAAATAAACTACGCCACTTCGAGTTAAGATGTATTATTACTTTAAAATTTTCTCGCAGTCGTTTGACTCGCCTCAAATATCGAAATTTTGTATTCACTCTAAATCTATCATCTATTTTCATAAAAAATTATTATTATAAAACATGGATCTTTGCTGCTCTCAAATACGTTTTCGGGAAATTGTAAATATTATAATTCATGTAGTTAACGAATAAAAATCAATATGTTATTTATTTTGATACAAAATAAAATAATTTAAAATTTAAAATATGATTTTCACTGCTCTATTTAAGTATGTATCTATCAAAAGATAATATACTGGTGTAGAAATTTGTCATAAGCGCATAATATCTGACCAATGAAGAAATATTCGGTTTTTGTGAGAAAATTTGGCAGGGAGATGTATTATCATAGAAGAAAGTATTTGGCAGCATATCGATGTCAAATAGAGGAGAGTTGTTGGTTAATGTACAAGTTATATCAAATACGTTAAAATCAGGATGCATTATAAAAGTGCATCTTATATGAAGTGCGGTCACCGTACAATTCTATGTAAGCAGTCTCTTAATGAGGGAGGGGGGAAACATTTGCGAAAATTAATTCCATTTTCCTCCCCCCCCCAAAAAAAAATTAGTTTTAAAGCCTGTAGGGTGGCGTCGAGTGAACGTCGAGCAATGGCTCTTCCTGACGATCCACCTGACTATCCTAAACATGCTCAATGGGATTGGGTTCCGGAGACGTCACTGGCCAGTTCATGCAGAGGATATTCTTTCCTTTAAGACGATTAACAACAATATAAGTTCTGTGCGGCTTCGTATTATTTTCCATTGAAGTCGGAGCTTGCAGCAACCAGGAAAACCTAATATAGCCTTCAAGGATTTCATTCCCACACACCTGTGCGGTTCCACTATAGGGTGGGTCGAATAAACCGAAATTCTTTTAAACAAACAAATAATTTCAATTTTCATGTTTACAAATCCAAAGTGACTCAAGTGTGGGTGATTTAACATCAAGACATTCTCAGTTCACGCACAGGATGCTGAAAGACGCGTAAAACTCGTGACAGAATCCTCAAGAAAAGTTTGTGGAGCTGAGCCTAGAGATGATTTTATAAGAATGATTGATTATACTGTCAAAATGAACCATGTCCAACTTCACCTATAGATCAGATTTCAAAGTGCCTTAAGCTAAGAATGAATAAAATCGAGATGTTGAATAGGATTTATATATAACATGATATTCTTGGATTTACAACTGTTCAAATAAATACTCAGTTTCATCAATTAAAAAAAAGCTGAAATCTGTTTACAAATATTACTAACGTTCTAAAATAATTGGATTTTACTATTGTATTCTGTAAAAAAGAAATAATTCTAAATTATTATTTTTTGCCCCTTAAACTGTAATCTGCCACTGAATGTAAATTTCTATCAAAATCTTATTAAATTTGTGGGGAATGCGCGATCGGAAATTGTTGGTGGAATTAAATAATGTTTGAGCATCATAAGAATATGAGTTTTGACGTTTAGAAACAGGCTAATTTTAAAAAGTCAAAAGTTACCTTAAAAACGTGATTTATTTCAAATTTCGTCAAGCTATAGGGCAAAGGCACGATCGGCATACATAAAGAAATTTTATTTGTTTTTTGACATATTTTTAGTCCCCCAAATTCGCAGCTTTTCCGCGGTATTAGGAGTTGAAAAAAGAATTTCGGTTTTTCGACCCACCTTGACGCACATCCCAAATAAAAGTCGCGCTGTAGTATATGACTGTCCAACAGATTGAGTCCCAGACAAGGATTCCTCTGACCCCAAATTGATCGGTTTCCCTTGCGTTTGAGGAATCACATACAGAGCTTCTTGTTCTCTGCACATGAAGACTCTCTGAGAGTCATTCTGTGTGCTGAATCTTAACTCATCAGTAGGGTGGGCCAAAAAATTATTTTTGTAAATATTTTTGGTACATTGCGGTAAAATTGCATAATTATGTAGTTAGAACTCACAAAAATTTTCATCAATATTGTTCAGTATTTATTCCGCGTCCCTGTGACATTGAAAAACATAAATAAAAGAAAAATATCAATTTATATGAAAAAATATGTTAGGAAAAATAATTTAAAATTTTTACTGGCACACAATGAAAATGTTACATAATTGATCATTTTACAGCATCATTAGGGTGTCGAAAATGGGAGAAAAGTAAAAAAATAAAATAAAATAAAAATAAAATGTTGCATTTTCTAAAAAACTATGAAACATGTATGACATTTATTTTTCTAAAATACTATCGACAATATTTGATTAATTAAGTAGTACTGTAAATAATAAATCTATAATTATTAACTTATTTAACTTTTATTTTTTTATTAAATTAATATTAACATTTTTAGTACAGGCAGACAGAATACAGATTACAACAAAAATCAAAATATTAAAGATGTAGTTAGCATACCAATGAACATTGAGTATTAGGTGTTCGAATAGTATTATTACTGTTGTCAAACACAGGATATTAATTCGTTGCTTGAAGTTTGCCATTAATATATCCATCTCTTACAGTCTCACCACAAACTTTCATTGCTGCTTCAGATATTAGTTTACTAGATCGTTCAGCAGACTGCGTGTAGCATGTTAATTACTTGAAACTTAGAACTGGAAACTGTTTCTCTTAGCATAATAATTCGAAGTCTTTAAGTGCATTGTAATAGGTGGTTCTGTAACAACACGGTTTCACCGAACAATTCAATCAATACATTCGGCTGCTTCGATATATAGTTTAGAGAGCTTGAAAAAATAAAGCACACGACGTTCTCCATCTTCTTATCTCTAGTATCGAGTATTTATTCCCCTAATGCTAATTTGAATATTTATTTATAGTGGGATATGTCTTTACTTCACTCCACTTACGAAGCTATTTCCTCTTATCTGTTCCGACTGAAAATTAGCTCTATGGTTTCCTCACGATCAGCTTACCTACATACCTTATCATTAAGGCCATGTTTAAATGATAAGTTTGCGCTGAGATATTATCTGAGACTATACCGTTTAGCTAAAAAAAGGTGTGGATGTAATGCTGGAGCTATGAATTAGCTACAGAGTAATTATTATTTTTCATAAAATTAGTTCCTCTGTTTCTCTTATTTTAAATTACAATAAAAATTTGCAAAGTCTTGAATTTTAAGTACAATTTGGGGTCCCTGCTTTTGTTGGGGGCCCTGGAGCTTGTCCCGAATGCCCTGCCAGAAATCAGACCCTGATCCCAGTCTATGAAGTACTGTCTGTTTCATCAGTACTCCCCCCCATCCTCTTCCTGATCGAACATTCAATGATTTGATTGCTTCGGATTTTACATTACTTTTCGTGGCTCCGTAGCTTTCATTGGTCCATTTTAAATTCCTTTTAAAATTCAATGTCGGAGAAAAGCGGCAAGTGCAGAATTGCCGTTTCGGTAAAAGTTTCACGAGAAACGCACGGTATTGCTAAGAAAAAAGAATTCTTACGCAGGCAGAACAGTCATGATAATGTTAAGCAGATGTTTTACACCTTTGCCTGAATAATTAGTTTATACGATTGTAAAACGCCATCTGGTAGTGAGATTTTATATTATTTTTTTTATTCCACGAAAATCTCACTCTCATCGTCTCATTAAGGTTTCCTGCAAATTTGATAGCATTATGACCAATAGTTTTCTCGATACAGTCTTCTAATTTAGGAAATTTTAATAGTTGTAGGGAAATACTTTAATGTTCGAGTCAGATAAAAAACGATTCATTAAAGGTTAGGAGAAACTATTTATTTGTATTGGCTTCTCAGAAAATTCAAAATTGTTATGAGAGCACTCAAAAAGTCTGGTTTCTTATAAAGGTTAAAATAGCAAACTTTGTAAACAACACGAATACATAAAAAATAATACTATAAGAATATTTTGTGTAGTAAAAGGTAATCAGAAAGTAAACTTTGTACTGTTCCCTCATCATAATTTTTAAGAGCATTCTCTAGAATCCCCATTGTTACATTAAATTGAAATTAACCCTTTCAGACGAGCGCCGCGTATAGGCCATCAGCGAAAATTTGTCGCTGAAAGTGCATACGTGGCGACCGTAAATTTTCTTAAAAGAACGGTCGCCACGTTTACGCGTTTTTTGAAGAAACTTTTTTGTATTTTAAATAAAAGATATAACTATATTCCAAATAAATTCTAACTGTTACTATACTACCTTTTTTGGTGACCATTAGCCTACAGAAATACTTTTTTAAAGTTTTGTTTTAGTGTTTCTGTAAAGTAAACAAATGCACATGTCATTGATTGATTTCGCTGTCTAGTCCCCTCTTTTGCAGTCATAAGCTTCTCTTTTTACTTTTAATTTATTTCTCAGAGGGATTGGGGAGGGTATATTTGTTTTATAATCTTTTTAAACGAATGTAATTATTATTCTTATGAATTTTAAGGATTGATAAGAATAAATGGTTTTCAGAATCCTTGGTGTGGTGTTGGAAAGTTGGAGTTGAGGAAGGTGAAAAGATGGCTAAAAGAAAAGGAGAACGGTATTTTGTCTTCATTGGAACAATGAAATACAGTACTAATGAAAATACAGTGGATAGTAGAGATTCTTGACTTTTATTTCCTTCATCGGGAGATGAATCGAACGATGATGAAATGGTATACGGGTTTTCAAATTGTATGCGTACTTCAACCACCACTGTCACAAAAAAGTGCTTTTAAATAATGTAAAGATTCCCTTTTAAATATTCCTGTTGTTTTTTTAAAATGTAAATACATTTTAAAAATAAAAGTTAATTTAAATTCTTCCATAGTATGTCAAAGGGAATACATTTTTCAAGGTGAGTACCACTGTTTATTCAATATCATTCACTTACAATGTGGAAAAAATTCAGGAATATAAGCAAAATATAATATCAATGCTTTTTTTGTCTTCTGTTGCGTTCATGTTGAAAAAAAAAGGTGAAAGTAATGTGATTTTGGAGATTTTCGTGGATATTCAAAGAAGAGGAGCAGAATACACCACACAACACAGAACATGGCGACTCCTATTGATGTTCACGAAACTGGAGCCCGACATTAACAAATTTTTAAAAATCTTCCAAGCTCATTCATCTTATTATTTTTTTTATAGATTATTAATTTTATGTTTATACGATTACTTTTTTATTTCTTAATGGTTTTTTGATTATTTTTAAAATTTTACCGAATAATTTAATTGTTCATTTGGTTGTCGTTTTATTTATATATGCTTTTTTAAAAGATATTTTTAAAATATAAATAAATGAGTAAATTGGGTACATATAATATTCAACAACAATTTAATATTTCATGTAAAAATAACTATTATGGACTAATGGGTCTTGAATATTTTTTCTATAAAAGGTTGTTTGCCTCTCGTTTAGATGATGGGTGCGAAAGAAAGGTAACAACATTGAATATATTTTCCATTAACTGCACTGAAAAGTATGAAGAACCGATTGCATGCACTTCTGCATGTCAGTAAAAATGCAAAGTATTGGGTTCATAGATTTTTTTCCCTTTCTTCTTTCTTTTTCTTTTCTTTTTATTTTTGTGGTGGTGGTTAGGTTTATTTACGTTTATTACTTGATGCTGATCATTAGTTGCCAATAAATGTATAATAGAGAAGCTTCCATCGACATTCGTGTATAAATTTGAGGCTCAAATAGTGTAGGAAAAAAATTATTTTATCAGAAAAAAAGAAAATGATTACACACCAAATCAAAGTATGAATGTAGCAAAAATAGATATTTGCCAGTATGGGACGGTATATAATTTAAAACCGTATTGGAATCGCAAAAATATAAATATAAAAATCCATAAATATGTGTTTGTGAATTCAAGCTGATATAACATTTTATAATATTCGTTTAGATCTTCTCTGAATTCATATTTCCTATTTACCGGATACATATCTGGATAACAGCGAAGATCAATGTTTTAAACCCTTTGTATCAAAATAAATAATGTATGGAGAATAAAAACCAAATTTCGATATTTAAGGTGCACCACACGACAATGAAAAAAATTTAATTAATAATGCATTTTAACTCTAAACTTGTACCGATTTGAAGGGAAAGCCAATGAAAAGAACTCTGAAATAGTATGTAGATATTGATTAAATTTATGAAGTTCAGCACGAAACACGAATCTACTCTTAGATTAAGCCCACACTTCAGATTCACCAAACATCAAATAAGATAAGTATGATTTACGTACAGTTTTGAACATAACTTACCATGCAATTTCCCCTGAAGAATGCATGCACCTTGACCACAAACCGAAAACGATTATTTGAGAATATAATTTTTGAGAATATAATCGCTGTTTATTTCAGTTTTAGTTTGAAAACATTGCAAAAGAGCGGAGAGCAAAAAAAAAAAAAATTACTACCAAAAACTGATATGCAGGAAACTGTCAGCAGCTATAGAAGTAAATTTTTGAAATTGAAAATTAGATGAAATGTACTTCAAAGTACAGAATGTGCATACTTTCGATGATGAATTTTATTTTCATGAAATGAACATCGTTGAAGTTAATATCGTCCCAGATCTAACTGTGAAATTCAGAAAGATATATTTAATAATTCTGCGACTAAAAGGGATTTTCAAAATTAAAAAAAATATATAAACCCAAAACGAAATGAGTTCTCGAAGAATTTTAATTTTGAAGTCATTTTTTATGAAACTACTGTTTGAGAGTTGGTACTAAAAGAAGAAATTATAAAGTAAGTACAAATATTGAAAAAAATAGAATTTTAAAATTTTAATGTATTATATCTTTAAAGAGAAAATTTATTGCAGTCAAATAAATGAATTTATGTTCGGATTTTAAAAATATGAATATGTGAAATTATATATTGCTTTTCACTAAATAAATTTTGAGCATTTTTATTCACTCATCATTGAGTATCATTGGGGATATCATTGAGTATACATGTAACATTTTTAACGAAAAATTACGAATTGATTAGCTTTAAAGATTGAAATGCCTCAACCAAGCAAGGAAAATTTATTTTTACCCCGAAATTCAAAAATAATCTCCCTTTCAAGTCAAAAGAAAAAAGAAAAGAAGGTCGAAAATTGTATTCTCGACATATTTTCCATTATTAACAAATACATGTGGACACATGGAATTGGGTTTGAAAACGGCATTAAATTTAATAGAAGGTACATAACAGTGACCGCTTTTTCTGTTTTCATAGCAATAATCGCTGACGGAAATTGTATTTATTTTATAATGGACCATTTCAGACGTTTTATAAAGGCTGATATCTTTAATCGCAAAATTCAACTGGCTGTCATTGGAATTCAAAGTCTTTGCGTTTTGAATAGAGTGACACTCTACTGGAAAAGAAGAAATCTAAAAAATATCTCATTTCAGTTGGCTAAAATGTATGCTAAAGTATGTTCAGATAAAGTGCCTATGAAAACGTTTACGTGGAAATTGATATTTGCACTTCTTATTAGAGATGTGTCATTTTATGTTTCAACAGGACATTTTGTTTATTCCGTATATCTTTGGACGAGAATGAATGAGAACTTTCATCATGGCTACATATCCCCGCCTTTCTCGTATTATTCTTTTTGTATTTCATTACTGCTTGAACAAGTCGGCTTTGTCGATGCATCAGTCACTGCTTACTTCTGTTCTGTTTGCTTTGTGCTGAAAGAATCCCTAAGGGCGATAAACGAAAAGCTCCAGGACATTACTTCGGAAGATGTCATGTACATCTCTGAGGCATACGTGGAACTGCGTACCACTCTTATAAAGATTAACCGTCAGATCCATCCTTGCCTACTAATAACAGTATTGCAATTATTGAGCATAGTTTTTCAACATTTATATAATTTAATATACACTAACCATGATACCCCAGTATTAGAATACATCTATCGTATCTCCACTTTTTTTCTTCAGTTTGTCTGCATATGCTTGTTTAATTCATCTCTTTTGAATACTGCTTCTGATATTAAAAGTACCGCACAAAAGCTTTCCATCAAGGAGCCAAATCTGTCTCACTTCATCGCCCCGCTGAAGGAGGATATTGAAGTATTCAAACTTCTTGATTTTATTGTCCCGAATAAAAGTCTGATATTGTCAGCGATTGGAAATCTACTTACGTATGGGATACTTATTGCCACATTCAGTGCTAATTCTGTTGCATCTGATGGCAAATAGTCTGTACACTTTGAAAGACAATTGACAAACCACTTCATGTTGCTCAATTGTGGACATGGATGTTGTTTCAAACTGAACAACCTAACTTCAACTGAATAAGGGGAACTGAACCAGAGAAATTTCAAAAAACTGTGCAGTAATCATAGCAATTTGATTTTAAGAAGATAAATTGTAATGTAATTGTGATGTAAATTTAGAATAGTAATATAAAATTATTAAATTCAGAAGTAACCTGAGTAATTGTTCTTCGAATACTACCTTTACATTTACGTTTTTCCAGCTATAAATATCTTTGCAATCAACGAGCATTCCTAAAGATTTAAAGCACGGATAGACAAGCTGACTTTTTATGCCACGGATTTATAAGTGAAGAACGCTCCAGGATTAAGCCCTCAACCATTGCTTTATCTGCTTGACGCTTGTTAGCTTTCCAAACTGGACCATGCTCTCATGCCTTTATTATTTTAATAAGATAACAGTGTCTATAAACAATGATGAAGAATTACGGAATAAAATGCTGACGAAGTGACCAAATACACATACGTATCAGTGACGTCTTGAAATGCTTGCGTGATTGCCAAAGGGACTTCTTACCTTTACCTTTGAAGGTGGAGGTTGTTTCACAACCACAGAATGATGAAATATAGCTAGTGCTCGTGATTTTGGCATACTCAGACTTGCAGATGGCGATGATCTGGTAACATCTGTAATGCTTGCGCATGCCGAAAGCCACCCATATACTGGCCACAGGTTGAGTTACTATTAAACAAGAGTCACGTTTGTCTTGATTTTGCAGGTAATGTGCTAGCTCGAGAAGTAAAAGATTAATTTGTCTCCAGGAAACGAAATTCTAATAGGTGGTTGGCTGCCACCAGGTTTTGTATTTGTAGGCATCTGCAAAAGACTGATTACAGCCCCATGAAGTGAGGACAATTATTCAGTTTAGCTTTGGCTGAGGTCTAGATTCTCGAGGGTGCCAACAATAAACATCCCTTTACAGAGACAAATAAGAGAAACTATTCCCTTTTTCTTGAAGAGTTTACACGAAGAAATGCCGATCCAGTCTTCAATCTCTAGTATACTGGCATGTGAAATACAAATGCCTGCATGAATTTCTTACTTTGGGTAGTTGCATGAACATTGATGCTGACCCAGCAAACACACAACTGCCCTCAAAATGACGGCCGGGTACCCGTCGTGCTGGCGAAGTGCCGTATACCGGGAGCAAGGTAGATTGCCACCGTCTGGAAGTCACTGGAGTACCAGTGCCTGAAAAGTGCATATGCGCCGGTACATAACTAGTAACGGCGAACTGCCATGTGTCTATGACATGCACAAAAAAGTTAACGGCGTGGTACTGCTTAAAATGTACCGGGCCAGCACTATTTGGCAGTAATGGGCCTGTATATATTTCGTAGTGTTGGCATAAAATTTCGTTATTTTAATTAAATAATACTGTTTCACATTCATACGGTGTAGAAGTGTTAGGGGATTTAAGTTCCGAGCACCCAAAGGCAGGGTCACTGCAAAGTTTTTTTTTGTTTTTGAGGGGGTGCTGTAAGGGGAGAAGTTCATATTGTGCCTTCAAATATTTTAGTACTAAAAACTAAAATAATACAAACGAGTTCAGTATGCTATAAAAATGTTTACTACACAGACAGTTGAATCTCCACTCTGTATATGACAGTATGTAACCCCCACTTTGAACATAATTATGAATTTTAATCTTAACATTTTTATGATTTATATTAATTTTTTACAATTTTGCTAAACTTTTCCTGAAAAACATATTTGGAGATTGTTTTCTACGTTAAGCCCCTTTTAAAATCTACCAAATTAGGGTGCAGCAATATGTTAGAGAGTATTACACGAATACCAGTCAGGGTTTTGCATGAGAGCTCAGCTCCTGTAGTCTTTTTCTCTTCAGAGAATTTTAGATTAAATTAAAAATTTTAACAGCTTACATAATTGCTTCTATTGACATTTTTTATTAAATTAAATATAGCAGTGGTAAAACAAAAGATTACTTAATTTTTAAATATAAATTAGGTAATTAATGCTCAAATTTACAATAAAACAAATTAGAGCTCCTGCAGTTATTTTGTTAGAAATTCAGCAATGAAGCAGTATTTACATATTATTTCTTTCAATCTGTTTCGCTCTTTGTGGTTTATGACAGCAACTTTGCTAATTCTTATTCTGTACATTAAAAAGAATTTCTTTTGCAGCTGCTCTCTTTGGGTGAGGCTGTTAATTTTTGCTTTGTTCAGAAGTCTCCCAGGGATGTCATGATCGAGTTGTTCTTCACTGACACGTTTTGGTAACCCTTTTAAATTTCTGCGCCTAATTGTTTTTGTTTACTAAATTAAATACACTGATTTATTCTTAACCGCTCTGGTTGAGTTCGCCTATATTTGTATATTGGCATATTTTTGTTAGCGCTGCACTGCCAAGTTTGTATGTTAAGGCTTTTTGTTTCACTCCGTGAGAACATCACTTTAGCTCCAGTTCTTATTTTTGGTAGGTCGCATAAAATCGGCAGTCCATCCCCGCCCCCTAGCCATCCAATTAGTTTATAAGATGTTTGTCTGTATTAAAATAAAATCACGTTGATGTTTCATTTCGTTTTGCAAATCTTGAAACGTTGAGCGGGAAGCCAGTTATGAAATATGCTTTTTAGGATACAGTTTTTCCGGTTGTTGTTGCAGACTTTCGAGAAGGTTATTGCTATAGACTAGTAAGATATCACTGTTAGGAGCAATAATAATTATAATAAGATTTGCTTCTGCAGTGATATCTTGCTGGTTATGGATAGAGAAAGTGGATTTCAATTGGAAGTTTTACACTTGGATTTTACATTTTCTAAACAGTCGGGAAAATATTACAGGTAAATTTTTACTTTTACTGTTTTTATGTACACACGGTATCCACCGGTGAATTTAGCAACTAATTTAAAGATTAGGCGACTTTTTGAACCAAAAAACGTCATTTTCATACTATTTTCAAGTTTTGGCTACTTGTACCATACTCCAGGCGACTCATTTGAAAATCTGGTGTTGGTTTTTGTCAACTCCCTTTTTTTAAAGCTGCTACTGAGCTTTCAGCAAACATTCTAACCTGTTTTTTTAATCGTGCTATAAAAATAAATGTATTATATGTTCTGTTATATATATATGAAGTTTTAAATTTACCATTTTATTCAATCCTTCTTAAATGAAGCTAATTTAAGCATGTTTATTTCTTAACTACAAAATCATTCAAAAATGTTATTATTTTGGGAACTAAAATTGAGAAAATGGCTACTAAACTGGTGACTTTTTTTAAGTCGGTGATTTTACTAATGATACTTATTTTAGTGTATAAAAGTACTTTCCTCCATAAAATTTCAATCATGCAGTATACAACAGATATAGATACAGAAAATTTCTTTTCAGAATAGATAAGATTTAAAAAATAATTTGATCTAAACAAAATGTACAATAAAGCAAAATGTTACCCTGAAGTTATGTGTGTAATCATAGTAAAATTTTATTTATTATTTCTTCCTGTAAGATTTTGATTAGTACACACACACACACACACATATATATATATCAACCATAAAATATTATAACTCATTTATAAAATCTCTAACTCTGAAATATTGAAATTAAACTGTTTATAAATGATTTTATGTTGGTTATGAAATGTGTTAACGCCTATCTCACAAAAAAAATCTTTTGCGATTGCAAATTTGTAAGAAAATTGCAGTTTATGAAAACTGCACACAATTCACTAATGATAGGCGCACATAATTTGCAAACGATTGACCAACGATTTTGCTGTTTTTTATCTTTCATTTATGTTGTTTTTATTTTTCAAAATGTTACCCTTAAGGAATGGTTTTTTTTGCGGGGTAGGGGGTGGGGGTTGATGAATAATCCCTCTACCCCGAATCACTGAATTGTAGTCACTGTTAAGGTACCAGGGCAGTGCCTTTATTTTTAATAATAGCCGGCACCCGGCCGTTTCATTTTGGGCATTATAAACTTAATGGGCCAGTGCCTTTATTGTGAGTAACGGCCGGCACATGCAGTATGCCAGCAGAGTGCCGTTGCCTTCCCGGGCTTCTGGCAAGGTACTTCTCGGGAGACCACTTTTGGTACGATTCAGTTACGTTTTGCAGTGCCGGGCCGGTACTGGACGTAAAGGCAGAAAGGCACTGGCAAGGTACTCCGCCAGCAGGTGTGTGTTTGCTGGGGATATAGATAGGGAAGGTTGGGTCAAGTTCCTTAAAATTGTGTCGCGTCTTCAGAGCAGTATCACACATTTTTTTTAGTTCTAAGTGATGCACTGGATAATGTTTAAGCATGCCTAATAGTCCCGTTTGTCTTGATTTTACAAGACTGAAGCTCAACACATAGAAACTGGGGACTTAAGACTTGCACGCAGTGAGTCATCTTGCCATCGCGTAGGGAAGTAGCTACTAAATTTGAAACCTTGGTGACTCATGATGTTGTTCTGACTATTGCTGTTGATCTGACCGCGATAAGAGCAATTTTTGAGAAGCCTCAAATATTCAGCTTGCCTCAGCGCATTTCTCTTACCTTCATTGAATAAAATTACAATATGTATCCCATCAAACTGCTCTTAGACTTCCGGGAAATTCTCTAGCCTTTGATTTTTACCCTGAATTGTTGATATTTTTCTTGATGTTCAGTTTCTCTAGTCCACATATGGCACTCTCCAGCCCGCGGGCCAGATGTGGCCCACCACGGCTTTTGATCAGGCCCGTGGAACATATCAAAACACCATACAAAACCAATACAAACCATTCAAAATCCTAGTTATAGGGCACTCGACTTCAATAAAATCCCGAAGTTTGGCTCGCGACTTTCCTAACATTCTAAAGTCTGCTGCAACTTTTGAAAGGTTTTCCGTACCTGCTCTAGGCAATTTTTATAGGTTAGAGTGGATCTCAGGTACTTTGCAAGGAAGAATACCTCACTTCACTGATTCACTAATGTAATCAGTAAGTTCTACGAAAGAGGCTTCTGTAGCAATTTCTAAGCTGGACCAAACGTACAAGATGGTATTTTTCACCATTGCTAAAAGTTCTCCAAATATGAACGTCTCTAAAAATAATCTTCAAAAAATTATTTCTCATAGACCTTTTTTCGATGTAATTTAGTAAAGTTTGTTGACAAAATATAAACGTCAATCCACAGTTTTCAACAAGAGTCAGTGGCATGATACATATTAATAAAATATATAAATATTGGGACAACAGATTCACATTCGTAGTAGTTGAAGATCGGGCAGACAGACAATCATCCGAAAGGAATGACGAATTCTCAAATTTGTTAAAAAGTGTTGAAAACTAATTATCTTTCGAGTTTCGGTACGTAATTGTTTTGATTTTTTTCTATGGCAATACATCAAATAAAATAATAAAATAAATATAAATATTAGTGAAATTATTATATTAACATACATGTGTTTATACTGTATCTGAAATTTTTTGTATCTTATTGAAAGATGAGAAGGATTTGTAAAATGCATCTTGCATAAATTTCAGAGTGTTAATTTAACTGATTCATATAGATTTAGTCTATTTCGTTGGTTTTTATGAACGACAAATAACATTATAGCATTGATTTGATAATGATTATTTATTGATAAAATTTTAGTACATATGCTGCTGAAAAAAATTCACTTATAATTTTAGATTAAAAATACGTTTATAGAGAATAAAACAATTCAATTACCAAAAAATATACAAAAAAGAACAATTCAAAAGTATGTACAAATCGAAAAAATTGATTTTAACTTTTATATTATGCTGTGCTATAAAGTTAGACAATATTTAAAAACTTTGCGGACTCAAAAGAATAAAATGCATTAACGTTTGCAAATTGAAGGTTGCATAAAAATACATTATTCTGTTTTATTTTTAAAAATCTTTTCGGAATTTATTTTTGATAATGCATTTTTTTAAATGGAAGTAAAAAATCTATTGCTTACGTTCTTTTGTAATAAAATAGGTATTCGAAGCGGATTCAGAGGAAATACAAATTTTAGACTTTCGAATTGCACGAAAAGGAAAATTTATTCTATCTCTAGGTATTAAATTTTATTCATGGACACTATAACAAAGCATGTAGTTTGCTATCATCAGCAGTTTTTTCATACAAAAGTTACGCTCAGAAAACAATAATTTTTTTTTTTTTTTGTGACCTGTCCCGTAAAATCAATCTTTGAATATATTTTATCGGAAAACGTTTACAAATTTGAAAGGAACATCAGTACCATACATGGATAGTTATAAAGATATTGATTATGTCAAAAACCATCAGTGTGCAAAGAATAAACATGGACATCTATTGTTACACACCTGTTGAATAAGAGATATCAAGATTTTTGTATTATTTTAGTCTCTACATTCTGTCTCAGTATCTTATTTCTATGAGTAATGAATGAACATTGAGAGTAAATCTACAGTATTTCCAAGAATATTTTCTAAAATGTAATGCATCGTTTATTTTGATATTAAAATGAGCATTTATATATGTGTACAGTACAAATATAGTACCTAAAATTCAAGTACGACGAGCTGCAAATAATGTGAAAGCAAAAATTCTGAAGCTTTGAATGAATTGCACTTATGTAAATTAGACTAGTTCTCGCATTCTAAATGACCTTTAATTTTCGTAAATGAACATGGATTAACATAGTGTTATACTTATAAATTTGGAAAGAAACTTATGACACATATGTGTAAAACTATTTCAACGTGTTTTAATAATTAAAAATATCATAAATTAAATTCATAAGATCTGATTTCATAATTTGGAATATTTTAATAAGCATGTCAAGTAAAAATTAGTTTGAAAGAAAAAATACTTATTAGTGCAAATAATACTTTATCTCTTCCTATTTAAAAATTCAAAACTAGTTAAGGAATCCTAGCTACAAGAACTAAAGAAAATATCTTCTAAAAGGTGATATTTTCAAAAAATGTATCGTTTAGTTATCATACAAATATCAGTTTTAGTCAATTTAAAAAAAAAAAAAAACTTTCGGTTAAAGAACAGGGAATAAATCGTATATGGAATTACGTAATGAAAATCACTGAAATAAGCAGCATTTCAAAGAGTTCAATATTCTTTTTGCGAATATTGTTGATTAAGAATAAATATTTGTGATTTAACAATCTCACTTAGATTATTTTTAAGCATGAAAATGTTTCAGCAATGCCTTAAAAGACTATTTTCGCTTAAAAATTCAAAAATCCACCCCCTTTCAAGTGAAAAGCATCATAAGAAGATTGCCGAAGATTGCGCTAATCATATATTTTCGATGGTAAACAAGTACACGTGGACACATGGAATTGGATTTGAAAAAGGACGTCAATTTTTCTGGAAAGTACTTAACGATCTCTGTAATTTCCATTATTTTAGCGGTAATACTCGAAGCAAATTTTGTTTATTTTCTAAGCGTCAGTATATGGAAATCTACATCGCCCCAAATAATTGCTAGTACAGGTCAACTGGCGGATATTGTAATTTCAGTTAATGGTGTTTTTAACCGAATTTTGCTGTATACAAAACGAAAACCGCTTCTGAATATATTGCGTCAACTAGCTAAAATATATGCTAAAGTATGCTCAGATGAAACACCACTGAAAATTTTTAGGTGGAAGCAGATATTTACACTATTCATTGGTGATATGTTTTATTATTTTTATGCAGGATATGAGACATACATCATTGCTCCAAGTTTGTTGGAAAATGAGACATATTATTATGGGTACATACCCCCGCCTTCCTCTTTCCTTTTAGTATACATTTCATACATGATTTTACATATTGGCTCTGTAGAAGTAGCTGTCACTGCTTATTTTTGTTCTGCTTGCTTTGTGCTCACAGAATCTCTGAGAGCAATAAAAGATAAGCTCCAGTGCGTCAGTCGTGAAGATGTCAAATACCTGTCTGAAGTCTACATGGAAATACGCATCATTATTTTACAGATTAATCACGTGATTCACCCGTGCTTACTATTAACAATTGTGGAATTACTCAGCACATCTTTTCAACAACTTTACCATGCAATATACACTAAAGATGATGAATTTCCAGTCACAACATACATTTGTTGTATTTCTATAATGTTTCTTGAATTTGTCTGCATTTGCTTGTTTAATTCATCTCTTCTGAAAGTCGCTTCTGATATTAAAATTACAGCGCAAGAACTCTCTGTCAAAAAACCGACTATGTCATCTTTAGTCGCTTCTTTCAAAGAGGACTTTGAAGTATTCAAACTTCTTGATTTCGTCGTTCCGAGTAAAAGTCTAATAGTGTCAGCAATCGGAAATCTGCTTACATATGGCATACTTATTGCCACATTCAATGCTAATTCCTAAAGTTTTCAACCAAGGCACCCTCTTCTCCGTAGGCAGATAACCCTTGTGCAGGCTTTGCCATAACACAAAACTAAATGCTAATTTTGACGTATCGGGCATCAAATAGTCTTTATATTTTGGATAACACTGGCAAACCACCACGAATGATTATGTGCGTCGTTCGAAACTCTGCCTTTTTGTTAGCAACGCAGATAAGTATTTCCAATACAACTGACGTTAGCACTTTGTAATTTACTTTATTTCAAGCAAAACGTTAACCCTTTAACTCTTTAGACCCCATCCCCGTGAAAATCTATTAAGGCCCTTACAAATATCCAGAGACATGTCGCGGCTACAATGTATTTGAACGGGGAAATTCGACATGGTTAGGAAGCTGCGACACTTGGGGTGTCCTCTACCGAACAATAGATGGGGGATGTGCGAAACCGCAATATTATTCACGGTCCCCAGTTATCTTTTGTTGGTTAATACCGGAGTATCACCACCTTTTTAAAGGAAATGGTTACACTATTGAAGAATTGGTTCCGCTATTGGCACCCTACTGCTAGCGTCCCGCGACATGTCTATGGATATTTGAAGGGCCTTTAGCCGTTCTTTCCCAAGGAAACGGCCGAAAAATGTCTTCCCCCATCTCAGGAAAGCGGTTCCTTTATCACTGAGTTTTGACAGTTCAGAACCTCCCGTTCTTGACCAGCAGTTAGGGCGAAAGACCTCCTATTGTGCTAATCCGTAGTGATCTATTGTAAGTGCTTTCGACAAGGTATTTGAACACTGAATAGTTACTTTCAGTGTGCAGTGTGTACCTGTACAAAGGTGCCATGCTGATTGATTAGAGGTCGGATACGCGGATTACCCGTTTCCCCTCTTCCTTAAGTTCCCAAACCTCAAGGGGTGTAACCTAATCAATAACGCCCGAGTCGGGGAAGCATGGTCCAAACGGGCGTTCGAGGACACATGGCGAGCGTCGGTCCTAGTAGCCCGTTACATGTGAAATGGAAATCCGGTTAAGCGGTACGGGAAAACTCGCATGCATCTGGAGCGGTTGACTGCATACCCCTTCGACAGGATCTACCCCGCATTTTTCCAGTGGGAGCGGGAGAAGTGGTAGTCCGGATTTACCGCATTTTGCACATAACGGGCCCAAAGAGTTAAGGGGCGGCACAACTCTGAAATTTTGATTGCTTTGTTTCACGATGAATATATAAATTTGATTTCAATAAAATAATCACGGTGGAAATAATTACATGAGAATCCTTTTCTTTTTAGCACGATTTCCCGTAAAAATTGTCGGTCGATTATTTGTAAAATAGATGTCAGAAGTATTTTTAACAGTACTGACATCTGCTGGAAACTGGAGAATACGATGGAAGTACATTGATATAGAAGAACAACTGGATAGAGACCACGGTCTCTATCTGTGGCACGCGATGGGCGATTCCATCGACCTCCGTTTTCCTGGTAGATAAATCGAGCGATGGCAACGGCTGCTCCTTTTTCCAGCATTGGTACATGGTTGCGCTTCAAAGGGTTACGAGTAATTGCAACGTAGGCGCACAAACACACGTGCTGTAAATTTGCAAACTGTGTAAAATATATGTAGCAATTATTTCCAAGCAGAAATGTAATTAGAACTCAGTACTGTAAAATTACAACTTTAAAAAAATCTTATGTGGACAACACATGACTTTCTTGCACGTCTATTAAATCAAAAATATTTTCGGCCCGCTTCATCTAAACTTATTTTGTTTGAAAGAGATAAAATACTGCATTAATAGTAAGGTTTAGCGATTTTCCATCAAAACTCGCCAAGTTCGAAGACACATGGCAAGATTTTGGGCATGGACCAAACAATGGCTGACTGCAGATGTAATATATTGAAGATGTCCACAGGCGTTAAGGTATTAAAATTGTTTTGGGTGGTCCTGTAAATAAACTCTCTAGTAGATTGCAACCAAAAATCCACATGCACAACTAGATGGTACAACAATCTTATATATGAAATTTCAACATTTTTCGACTAATAGTTTTTGAGATTTGAGAGTTAAATACATACACACATGCACCAAAAGTCACCAAGCTTGGCGGCTTTTAGGGTAATTCTTGAAGGAGGCACGTGACCGTGGTCGGACCATTACCTTTTTAATATATGGTAAGACAGTATTGTTCTTGATACGACATATAGTTTTGAGATATGGGAGTTACATACATACGTACGCACGCACGTACAGACGACATAGAAAAACTGGTCAAAATAGACTCGCGCCGGTCAAAATGGGTTGCAGACGCATTTATATCATCGTGCATGCTAGCATACGATGAGATGCATCTAAAAGACTCTTAAATGTAAATTTAGAGATAGTCAAAATCGGTGTTTTCGTCGAAATTTCACCTCCGAAAATTTTCGGGATCACATTACTTCTTAATACTCCGTACAAGGAAGTAAAAAAGAAACACGGACAACCGTGCTCGAAAAGTAACCTTAAAAGTCCATGTTTTGCGTGCTAAAAATGTCCAAAGTGAACCAATCTCCAGCCACCCTTTCAGACTCTGCATTATCAGCGTGATGGGTTTTTACAGTGGAACACTATTTTATGTCTTCACGGTTTTTATACAAGGATTGGCTTATAATGAGAATTATAATATTTAACATTTGTTTGCAAGCAAATCTAGTAATTTTTGATTCCGTTGAATGATCCTTGAAATCGGTGTCGCTTTAAAAATCCTTAAGATGCTAAATAAACCAAAATTGATATCCTGTTTACATTAATTCTGTCATTGTTGCCTCATAAATTTCAGATTTGCGAGAGGAGAAAAGTCTGAAGTTTTTTTAATACTTTAGATATCACAGGCTCAAATGCCTACAGATGGGGGAGGGGATGTTATCAACAAACAGTGTTTTCTGGTGATTACCTTCCCAAGTAAAACTTCTGCTATAGACTTGTTCCACGTGACGTCACACTTCCTCTTGGCTGGCAAAACTGACCAATGGACTTATTCTACGGGACGACTGGTTGGCATAAGTAACCAATAGAGTTACTCTACGTGACATCACTGAGCTATTTGTTTGTAAACATGGAACACGTCTATACAGAAAATGCCACCTCCCTAGGAATCTGAAACCAGTTCAATCATTGCTGCAAACATGCTCTTGGGGCAGACGATTTATTCCAAAATTTTCTGAGATTGCGATACCAATAAGTAACCTCAGATAGGAAAATGCTTACTGGAATCGGGGTAAACTTTTATTGTAAATCAAGAATTGGCTAAACTATCTCAGTAAAAAATTCAAAAGATTGTCATGGGACAAAAACTAAATAGTACTTGATTGAAGTTTATATGAATGCAGGTTAATATTTTGAAGTATAAATTAAAGCTGCTGTACTTAATTTTTCTTACGTTTACTAGACATTGTCAGATGAAATAGTTGTATTCTTTCTTAGACCCCACATTGCACTCCAATTTTAACGAAGGTTTTATCACAAGACTCGGACGTACTGTACAAAACTGGTTAGCAACAAACTATTGCACACCTCCAGCTTATAAAAAATATGCATTTATTCACTTAATACAACCAGGGCATTGATTAAAATTCATATCTCATAATACTTAGAATACAGTAAGATGCTGTTTACTTAAAATTTAAGAACAACAACAAGCCAAAATCAAATTTTAAACAGGTTAAAAATATCACGTAAAAACAAGTCTTGTTGATAACTAACGGAGTCTCTTAATTATTCGTTACATTTGTTCATTTCACGTTCAAAGAAAATATTATCGTATGGAGATTTAGTTCACTTTTTATCATTAAGTAAATTTATTAAAATTTACTTAAGTCATTTTTCTTTTCAAAAGGGAGGCAATAGTAATGGGACTGACATAAATAAAGTACAAATTAAATAACATTTAATGTTTGGGCCTGGAACTGTACTGGTATCGTGCATAATATAACAGTTCTAGGGTGAATCTAAACTCTTGGGCAAAACTTTAAGGGGTGATAGGGCACTTAATAAGGAATCAGAATCACATAGCAATGTGGGGTCTAAAACGTAGTTTTTACTTACACGGTAATAATCACTTTGAGAAAAGTATTGAAGTGTTCGTCTAATTTCTTAACCAAGTTTAATAAACAATAGTCTCGTCTCCAAAAATTCCATCCATGAAATAAAATAGAATTTTTAAACTATGAAACTAGTCTTCTGTTATCAGAGAAAAATGCATTAATTTCTGACGAACAATGGTCGGAAAGTGCACTGTTGTTTCAGCACTTTTTCCAAAGTGATTATTAACAGCTACATGAAGACGGTGTTGCCGACTCCACATTGCTATGTGATTCTGATTCTTTATTATGTGCCCTATCGCTTCTTAAAGTTTTGTCCAAGAGTTTAGATTCACCCTGTATAAATTGGCAAACTGTAACAAGCTAGATTAAGTGAGGGTTTTTCTAAAGCTTAGTTTGAAAAAAAATCTCTTTTTTTTCTTCCTGACAAACTTTTATTTTACTTTTTCATCATTTAATGTAATTTCGGATGAATAGATGAATAATTTCAGTGAGCAATATTATACTTTTTGCATAAAAATGAATAAAATTGTATGAAAATGGATAAATAAAATGAGGTGATAAAAATGAAAATTTGTGCTGTATTTTACTTCTGTATATGTTATGTTTCTATATAACCATTCCAAACTATAAAACATATGGAACTTTCAACATTAAAGTTTTCATTCAATGGGCTGCCACTCTCTTTAAATAATTCATCCTCTTCCAAGTAAATAAAATTTATTTAATTTTATATCTTAAAAATTCATTTATTATTTGCAAAAAGGTATCCGTATTTGGCATCGATAGAACAAAGGTATCGAACATTATGTGCTTTGGCAGTGAAGCATGAATATTATCGTCGAATGTACGAAATGCGAACGTACAGCTGCGGAAAGAAAAAGTCCCAGTTGTACTTTTTTCGGCCGTCGATCGTCATAGAGGAAAGTTACAGATAGCAATCGGTTTCGATTGACGTACACTTTAATTTGCTATGCATAAAAATTGCATAGGAAGCCATCTACATATTAAAATTCACACCAACTTTTTTTTTCCCAATAGCAACCCATAGATTTCACTTCATATTTCAAAAATTTAGCCATTTTCAATAAATTTGAACTGAAAGTGGGTGAGTTATAAGCACCCAAAATCTCCCTTTCCCAATGTTAAAATATTTTTTCATACTTTAAATCATATCTCATATTGATAATAAGAAGCTGATTTTTATTCGTACTATTAGAACTAAACGACCCAAACATAATTTAATGTTATTATGATTTTAAATAAAATATTAATATGAATTATGAATTATCAAATTAATATTCAAAAAAATTATGAATAGAGACATAGCCAAATTTCGATGGAAATAGATGCAGAAAGTAATATTATATGGCTGTGAAAAATTTCAAATTTTTACGTTCGGTAGTTTAATTTATATTAAATAAAATATGTTATTTTCATGAGTTAAGGGACCATATGCAAATTTATTAAGCTTAAAATAAAAATAAATTAGATTTCTTTTGTGCAAAAACGCAGCAAAAGATAGCGGTATTAAAAAATATCAAATTTTGAAGCAAATAAATTAAAGGTTTTTACAGTTTGATGGTGATTCTATAAAGCGTCTATTGTTGCGTCCGCTACCATATTCCCCCAAATACTGCGTGGCGGGAGATTGTGAAGAAATTGTCGAAATGGCGTGTTTCTTTGGAGCTTCTCTTGGATTGCAACCTTTCCTGTTTGGTTCGTTTTTCCACAGCTTTAAAACATGGAATTTACAACACTCCGCGCACTTATCGACCGTCTAAAAAAGGTCAACAAGAAAAGGGCTAAAGCACATTTTAGTCATTGGCGTTTCACCAAACTAGTGAATAATTTCACATTTTGCAAATTTTGTTGTGATAGTATAACCCTACAGACTGCTGAAGAGTATTGTTATTTCGAAACGACACAGCAATGAAGCCATCGCTCGACTTGGCGGGAAATACTGCGTGCCAAATTACTTTTCTTATTTTTTACGGTGCAATAGCATATTACATATATTTTTTTTTTTACATTAGTACAGCCACCTCCATACCAGTGGCGGCACGTGGGTGATTTAAAAGGAGGTTCACAAAACAAATTTAGAAAATTATACATGCAGATACGGCGCACCTTACAAACTAAAATATATTTGCGTTACAGCAGTTAAAGGAAAACAATGCACGCTACTGCAAGAAAACAAGTCATCTTGGGTCTTACATTTCGTCACCAAGATAAGTTTTAGCAAAGGTGCTGTCTTGACTTATTTTATTTCAATTTTTTTTCAAAGGTACTATTGAAAAATGCCATTGCTTTAGCTCCGAAACACGTATGAGTCAGTACTTAATTATTTACACTAGTTTGTAAAAACATAATGTAGTGAAAAATTGTAGAAATAAAAAAAATATTAAGAAAATGAAATAAAAATTAATTAATTAACCGAACGTAACAAACCAAGGCAAAATCCGGAAGCGATACCGCAAAAAAGTGGCCATGGGTGCACAATGAAATTTTGCGAACGGACAGATTTCATGAGTGCCGTGCTTCCTCCCAGCTGTCTGGGCTTCAGATCGCCGAGAGCGGTTCAGAGGGAAAATTTTCGTTCGCACGTGCGACTGATTAAAGACTGTGTTGTAGTAACCTGCACTACTGTGCGTTAGCTATAATAAGTGTATTTAATAATAGTGGGAGGAGGGGGGAGAGTGTAAAACCCACGTTTTAAATTCACATAAATCTAGAAGTGTGCATAATATTTGCTTTCAATTTAATTTGTTAATGTGTTTATTCTTCAGATTTTCCTTTGGGGGTTCACGTGCTCATGTGCTCAAATGGAGGAGTCGCCACTGCTCCATACAAACTTTAACTGTGCCGAATTTCGCGCTCATCCGTTTGCGCAATGTGCTGCAAAAGAGACACAAAGGCCAAAGCCCGAAATCGGTCTGTTCGCGAACTGGCCGGCCAATTCGCGTTTTGGCCAACGTTGCTGTAAACTTACCGGCCAATGTCCGATCTTTTCTTGATTTCGGGCTTTGGCCGGCCGATTCGCGAAGTGGCTTGGGACGATCGGCCAAAGTAGGAAGGAAGAAATCAAGAGCAGATTGTTTTACACACTGTTAAAAATGAAGTATTTAAAAATGAGTACTTCTATATACTGTTTTTTTTCTTTTCTTTTTTTAAAAGTACAATTGTTTTAGAAACGAGTTCAAATATAAGTGACATCTCTGAGAAATAAGCTTGTAATATATGAAAATAATATCTCGTGTTATTCTGTTCTCATATTAAAGCCATAATAGAAATTATTCAGTGAGCGTATACGCTGAAACAACGAGATAGCGTGAAGAGTATTGGAGTTGCACCCTTCAAAATGACGAATTATATCTTGAGCAAATGCGTTGCATAACTTGTATGAATACAAAGGCAAATTGAGTACTCCATTTTTCAACTACCTTTAAGGGGTATCCTTAGTCTTTTTCTGCTCCATACACCTAATGCTAAAGATCCCAGATCACATTGTCTCCCGAAATATCTCTTCAAAAAACAGGAAACTTTTTGCAAAGGCAAATAGATACCGCTCAGTCTACCATTATCATTCGGGCTTTGGCCAAGGATTTCCAGCCACTTCGCGAAATCGCCAACCAAAGTAGAGTGTACAATATTAATTGCAAGTACTTCGGACTTTGGCCAAACCTCTTGGCCAAAACGCGAATCGGCCAGCCAAATCGCGAACTGGCCGAACTTCGGGCTTTGGCCGTAACATATACATAGATAAGAATTTCCGCTTTACAATATGTATCTACCTATACTATAAACGAAATACCTTTGACTCATCATCAGATCTCAAAACAATCAAAACCTAGAAGCTTCAAAAATTGCATATATGGTCCTTTTAGTTTCTAGGTACTCGCTAAGAAATGTTTCTTTTCTTTTTTTTTTTTTTTTTTTCGAAAAAATTATATCGTGGTGCATGATCCTAACAAATAACTCAGCTGAGTGCCATTTTACAGAGTTAGTTTTTAGCTCAAAGTGTGAGAATTTGAAGTAATTGTAATAAGCGATCTTATTTTATGTTATAAAATATTTTTAATTTAAGGAATCACCTGATATATTATCTAGATACATAAATCTGTACCTAACACATTTCGCATGTTGATTTGTTTTTGTCTTAATGGCAACCTATACAATATAGTACTATGTTATTAAATTATTATTTGTAAGAGTTATTAGTTTAAATGCGTTGAATCATACCATTTATTCTTTATTTAAAAATTTCTTCTACTTTCTCTATTAAAAAAAAGTACGGATGATCTATAACCTCGAATAATGATTGTTCAAACAAGGCTATATACAATATTTATAGAAACATTGCAAAAATATAAAACAATGAAATAAAAGAAATGAATACAAATATATTAAAACATAAAATATGCCAGTATTGATAAATACGAATCACGCCAAAACTTAAACACATTTTAGGAAAATTAAACATAAATATGTAAATTTAGTTATGTTTCTCTCCCTCACACAGGTTATCTTTGTTTGTACTGTTAAGGGAGAGCTGCGCATGGGGTATTTCTTTAGGATGGGGGGGGGGGGACATCTGGACATCTAGAGAAAACATCTGGAGAAAACATACCAAAACTCTAGACCGTTAGATCCCAGATTATCTTTGATAAATAAAAGTTATACATATTTGAAATATTACTAGTCGAATGAACGCACACAAAAAAGAAGGATTTATGTCATATAAATAAATCTATTAATTTTAAAATAAAAACAAAAATTTTTGACGGATTTTAGAACTCCTATTTCATGTTATAAGGAAACAAAGTGTATTTCATTAAGATAAAAAACATCGTTATTTAAATAACGCTGAAGTAAACAAAAACCAGCTTCCTTATAAAATTCTGAAGAAAAAAAATAACTACAGACTGAATTTCATGTGCTTGTGACAGCAGAAAAATGAAATTAAATTTGCAAAGGAATTGCACGAAAGTACGTAGCTTTTAATATTTCGAATATCATTGACGGACGAAGGGAGTGACATTAGCCCACTTTGCTTTCTGGTGGTCACGTTTCCTAGCCTTAACCGCACCTGATATTGCCTCATTTCTGGGATTCACTTTTGGGGACTTATTTTTTATACCAAACTTGGCGATATATCGCCATTAGCACGATTTTCCTAGTGGGGCCTGTAATATTTGTTTTTCTGCATTAGTATTAAGTAATAGCCTTGCATTATTCAATTGTATTTCTAAAACGCAATCAAGGTTAGCGGTGGATTGATATTTTTCTGAAATAGAGTATTTTAGAGATTAAATAAATAAAAAATATGTGGAAAAATACAAATAAAATATTACTTATAACACGATACGATTATTTCGACCAAAAATTCTTTCAGTCTTCCCCAGTCAAAGCCCTTCGTCTTACTGAACACAGGGAACTGAAAAAGATAAACAAACAAGCATGTTGCCTAATGGAAAAAAATAAAAGGCGAACAAAACCACGGAGATTAAAGGAAAGGAGAAAAAAGGGGATGGGATAAAAAGAAACGAAAATAAGGACAAACAAAAATACATAAATAAATAATAATAATAAAAAGCGAAAAAGAACACACGAACACAAACACACAAAAAAGAAAAACTAAAGAAAACAGAGCAAAAAAAAAACAAAAATAACATAAAAGCACAAATATTTTTTAAATAAAAACAACAGGAATAAAAATACAAAAAATACAGGACAACACATTATATATATATATATATATATATATATATATATATATATATATTTAAATAATTAATAAAAATAATTAAAAAACATAAAGGAAAGACAAAAATACACACACAAAAAAAAAACCAAAACAAAAAGGGACCAACGAAATAATAAAATAGGAAAAAGAAGAAAAAGAGAAAGAAAGAAAAAGAAAAATGGTAGCAGAAGAAAAAAGCGGGGGGGTAGAGGAAGAAAGTGAATAGAACCTTACAACAGCAGCTTCCAAGTAGAATGAACGAAAGGAACGGAAGAACTATTGTTCAAGGGACGTTCCAAGTGCTGGGTAATGGAAAAACCTTCTAAAAAATGAAGGTGGGACAAAGTCTGAGGAGTGTACAATATTGAAACTGAAAACGATGATTAGAATTCCAACAATGTGAGGCAATAGAAGATTTGGAAAGCTCGTGCTTTCAGTTTTCTAAGGCTAAGATATTGTGCACTCCTCAGTCTCTGTCCCATCTTGATTTTTTGGAAAGTTTTTAAATTAGGTACATGGGCCATATTTGTCTTGAACATAAAAAGACAAATATGGTCCAAACATGATTCATGAAGGACTTTCGGACGTAATAAAACAAGAAACAAAAATATTACCCCCGTATGAGTCATGGTGCACTTTCTAACACGATGAAACAAGTAAGAGCATGCCCACGAGTAAATTATGATGCATTTCCCAACACTATGAAGAAAGAAACACGAACGCGACTCAAATATGGATTATGCTGCACTTTCCAACGTAATAAATAGAATAAATGGCGAACAAACTAGTGCATGATTAATCTAAAGAAATTTCAGATTATTGTTATTATTATTATTATTATTATTATCATTATCATATTCTTCTTCTTCTTCTTCTTCTTATTATTATTATTATTATTATTATTATTATTACTATTGTTATTATTATTCTATACTTGAATTTGATATGTGTCCCAAAAAATTTAAGGTCACGCTACGCTTATGTCTGTTGAAAGCATACCTGAAAATATTAATTTTATTGAAATTTGTTGTTGTCTTTTATTTTGTCTACGTGTTTAATTCGAATTTTTTATCTACACACAAAAGTAAACTTTTTTATCTACACAGGGCACAAAGATAAACTTCGTATACTTTTGTCCCCTGTATTTAATGCAAAGTTTTATACAAATGTAATTTGAAACACAAAATTTCCAGCTTACCTGTTTTAATATTTTATATAAGTACCTTCGACATGGATCTTTCAAAAACTACATTTATCTGATAAAAATGTAGCTGCCACTTACTCTGGACACCAGCGCAAACAATAAAACTGTATAAGGTAGAGCTGTCAGAGTGACTGCTCCAAATAGAAACCTCCAATAAAATGAGACATAAATTTTACCTCGGAAAACCATAAACATGCTTCGTTGTTGTCAGTTACAGGATTTACGAACAATGAATACTTCTGCTATTGGCAAAACTTCTTGTCTTTAAAGCAATTTAAAGACTTTCGTGTGTAAATAAATCTCTGTGCAGTAATTTTATGGAGAGACATAAAATTATTTTCACTGTAATTTTATGTCTATAATACTCGTACATCCTATTGTAGAACAGCATATCTGTATACATTTTTGAATCATCTGTTTCAGCATTTTAGAATTACAATCAATGAAATAAGATTTTTACGATTATACTGGCTTATTTGACGACAGCTAGCTAGCTGTCATCAATAAAGGGTCTCTAGATCTGTGGCACGCGATGAACGTTTCGATCGTCCTCCATATTCCTGGTAGGTAAATCGAGCGATGGCAACGGCTGCCCTTTTTTCAGCATTGGGAAAGGGTTGCGACATAAAATTACTTTCACTGTAATTTTATGTCTTTAATACTCATACATCCTATTTTAGAACATCAAATCAGTATATTAGGTGTCCCGGAAAGTATTGTCGTTTCTTCGTATATCAATATTTTGCCTAGCCAAAACTACAGAAGCTTATAATACGAAATTTGCCAAGTACGTAAGTTTTATAACATAGGCGCTAGAAAACAGAGCATTTTCCAAAATTTGTAACTCATGGGGGATAGGGAGCCAAAACGTTCTTTTCAAATATCTTGTGTGATCTCAAAGAAGAAAAGAGATATCCATAAAATTCTTGCCTTAAAATACAATGCTCACGAATACCTAAAAATAGATTTCAGAACATTTCGAATAGAATACTCCAAGGAGGGTAGACGTGAAAAAAGGGGGAGGGTGGCCATTGTTCTCTGAGAGGTAAAAAAAAAATATTATCTATAGAATTCTTGCTTTGAAATTATGAGTCCTGTGCTTAGGCACAGCTTGTTTGTTAATTCAATAATTGATGAAAATTTATTTGTTTGAATATTATGTAAAGAAACGACATTTTTCCCGGTACACCTAATACATTTTTGAATCATCTGTTTTAACATTTTAGCATTGCGATGAAGGAAATAAAATTTTTACGACTATACTGTTCACTTGAAATTAGATATTTGGAAGTTGATAAAATATGAATTTATTATTATTAGAAAGAAATGGGGTTTATATTCATTAAAATTATGAATTAAACGCTCCTTTCCAAAAATTAACAACTGTAAGAGATATTACCGTTCAGAATTGAGTAATCATAATGTAAGCAACAGAAACAGTAGTAAAAATTTATAAAGCAAGGATTTACTTTAATGTTCTATAAAATACTATGTTTTTGAGTTTTAATTTACTTTAATAGCGAGTAAATTTATACAAAAATCCTTCATTCATTCACTCAAATCATTTTTCTTTTCCAAAGGCAAAAAGTTCAAATGAATCTAACACAAATAGATCCCAAATTAAATTACTTATAATAATTTGGCCTGGAACTCTGCAGGTATTATGCATAATTTAGCAGCTGTATTGAATATATGATTATCAATTTGTAAGCGAGGTTTAGTAGTATATTTGCAGCTGAATATGAATGCATTATTTTTTTTAAACTAGCTTTCTCTGATTTATTTTTTCAATATTTAATGGGATTTCAGATTAATAATTTTGTGTATAGTATAATGCTCTTTTTACATAAAAATTAATAAAAAATGTATGAGAATTAATAAATAAAAGTAACATCAGTAAAAAAGAAATGTATTTTGCTTTTGAATACGTTTTGTTTTCTTGTAACAGTTCCAATCTATAAAAATTATGTTACTTTCGAATTAAAATTGAATGCAGCGTACTGCCATTAATAATTCATGAACATAAATAAAATACATTTTTTTCTATAAAACTTCTTTTATTAAAAAAAAGAAAAGAAAACCCGGACTAAGCAACAATAAAGCATAGATGTTCAACATTATTAGCTTTAGCAGTGAAACATGAATGTTATCCTAGATTGCATGAAACCTGTACGTCCATTCATTGAAAAATATATTATATTTTACATGCCTATTAGATAATATATGAAAATGTTAATATTACGTTGCTATAGTGCTAATTATATATTTTAACTTGTTAAATTACACTTGCGTTATTTTCTAGCGTTATTAATAGTAAAACGCCTCCAATAAAGGAATATTATTTTTTTGTTATTCGTTACGTAATTTAATACATTGTGTTAAAAATAGATTGTTCTCACGCAGGTCCTCAGAGTTTTGTGTCCTCACCGTGAGGACACAAAAGTCTGACGTTTTGACTCTTGTCAGTCACGAAGAATAAATTTGTTTTCTATAAAAATACTCGTGGTTGAGATAGATACACGAGTATCCTTTACTTTTTAACATCACCATTTCCCATAAAAATTATCGATTATTTGTAAAATTGTCAAGATTATGTTAACAGCACTGGCATCTGCTGAAAACTGGAGAATACGATGGAAAGTATATTTTTCTGTCCCTCAAAGTATAATCTTGATAATGTGGTAAAAATTCATAAGCCGATCGTATAAAATCATTAATTGAACACACTATTATGAAACGTAATTTTATTAAGAAATGCAGCAAGTTTAGTAAATTTACAAAGTTCTTTTAAACCAATTTTGAAAGTGATTTTATAGTTGAAAATCGACTCTATATCATTACTAATGCACTCTCGTGAACAGATAAAACTTTAAAAAAGCTCACATAGTTTTAATCCGTCTTGTTTTGGTTTCTGTTTTAACATAAATAAAAATATATGCTGCATTGATGGTCACTGAATCTGGATTACGGTAGAGCATTATATAAAAGGAAGATTAAAAAAATCTGATGTGTCCAACACATGACTTCCTTGCACGTCCATTAGATCAAAAATATTTTCGATGCACTTCCTCTAAATTTATTTTGTTTGAAAGAGATAAAATATCAATAATAGTAAGGTTTAGCGATTTCTAGCCAAATATTTCGATATCGCCAAGCTGAGTTCAATTTGAAAGATTTCCTTCTGACACTTTATTTGGCGATATTTCACCAAAAGCCGACAAACTTGAGATAGTCAGCGAGATTTTGGGGATAGCCAAAGTAGTCATTGACCACAGACTTTCAATGAATTGAATGCATCCATACACCTTAATGTATTTAAAGTCATTTGGCTCACCCTGTAAATAAATTCTCAGTCGATTGCTGTCAAAAAAGATATTGAAAACAGTTAGATATTACAATAGTTCTAAATACAAAGTTAAAAAATCTACGGGTTAAAGTTTTAGAGTTATACAAAATAGGAAATAATTTTTGGCGCCAAATTTGGCGATATTTCGGCGAAACTCGTCAATGTCGAAGACATTTGGCGAGATTTTAAGCATGAACCAAACAATGACAGATTATCGCCAAATTTGACGATATTCCGCCAAAACTCGCCAAGAACGATAACAAATGGCGATACTTTGGGCATGGACCAAATGACTGACTATCGCCAAATTTGGCGATATTTCGCCAAAACTCGCCAAGGTCGAGGACAGACGGCGAGATTTTGGGCATGTACCAAACAATGACTGTATTATATTGAAGATGTCCATAGACATTAAGGTACTGAAATTCTTTTCGGTGGTCCTGTAAATAAACTCTCCAGTAGATTGGAACCAAAAATCGAGATGCACAACTAGATGTTACAACATTCTTATATATGAAATTTCATAATAGTTTTTGAGATTTGAGAGTTAAATATGCACACACATACACCAAAAGTCGCCAAGCTTGGCGACTTTTGGCATAGTTCTTGAGGGAGGCACGTGACCGTGGTCGGACCATTACCTAACTTATGTGGTAGGACGGTATTGTGCTTGAAATGGATGAATGCCCCTAAAATTGCTATTGACCGTAATGTATTGGAAATCTTTTGAGTGTTCCTGTAGCAGAACTATAAATGAAAAAGACACTTTTTTTAATGGAGAAATTCATTTTCTAACTCTTTACAGCATATATCACTTCTGAGTCGTTTGAAATAGCCCAATACCTCTAAAAAACGCTTTGATGAATTTCGGCCCATAGAGCGTAATGTATTTCGAATCTTTTGGGCGGTCCTGTAGATAAACTATTCAGTCGAATGGAACCGAAAGGGAAGGTGCACAACTAGATGTTACAACAATCCTAAATATAAAGTTTCAACATTCAACGCCTAACAGTTTTTGAGATATGCGAGTTTAATGAATTTCGGCCCATTGAGTGTAATGTATTTCGAATGTTTTGGGCAGTCCTGTAGATAAACTATCCAGTCGAATGGAACCAAAAGGGGAGGTGCACAACTAGATGTTACAACTATCCAAAATATGAAGTTTCGACATTCTACGCCTAATAGCTTTTGAGTTAGGCGAGTTTAATGAATTTCGGCCCATAGAGCGTAATGTATTTCGAATCTTTTGGGCGGTCCTGTACATAAACTATCCATTCGATTGCCACCAAAAGGGGAGGTGCACAACTAGATCATAGAACAATCCTAAATATCAAATCTCAACATTCTACGACCATTAGTTTTTGAGATATGCGAGTTACATACATACGTACGTACGTACGTACAGACGGCATGGAAAAACTGGCCACAGTAGACTCGCCACTGGTCAAAATGAGTTGCAGACGCGTTAATAGGATCGTGCATGCTAGCCTACGATGAGATGCATCGAAAAAAATTTTTTAATTAAATTTAGAGGTAGTCAAAATCGGTTTTTATGTCGAAATTTGGCCCCCAAAATTTTTCGGGATCACATTACTTCCTTATACTACGTACAAGGAAGTAAAAAATTGATGCTGAAGATCACAGGTAGCATAATTATCGTACTTAGACAATTTGTTCCACTTAATTTGTAACCATTGCAGTCTTTATGGAATAAACAATATATACACTCATGTCCATAAATTAAGGATAATTCAGAATCACACAGAAATCGATCTCTAAAATAAAAATTTCACCTGTGGAATGATCACACACATCTTGAAGAAGAATATGCAAATTACAGGAAACCACCAGATGGCGTGGATGGTACGTCACAATGACGAGAGTGTAAGAGAAGGGTATATAAGGAATGGTGGCAAAGAAGTAAAATTGTTCACAAGCGCTGTGAAAGCCTTTCAGTGCAAAAACCGCATAGTTATGGCACAAAGGAGGCATTTGGATGATGTTTTACGTGGCAGAATTATCGGACGACTGGAATGTGGACGTACCCAGCTGGAAGTATCCGAGGAACTTGGAATCGCCCAGAGTGTCATCTCCAGGCTTTGGCAACGATTCCAAGATGATCGTAATGTGAGTAGACGTTACAGCACAGGTCGCCCCTCGAGTTACAACGCCGAATGAGGATCGCTATTTGGCAGTTACTGCCAAAAGAAACAGACGGAGTACAGCATCAGACCTGTCTCGTCAGCTCTCTTCAGCTACCGGTACGACAGTTTCAAGGCAGACCGAGTACAGACGCTTAGGGCACATTGGTCTATATGCTCGTAGGCTTGTCAGATGTGTTCCACTTACCGCAACTCTCTGTCGCCTGCGATTAACCTGGAGTAGAGAGCATGCATTGTGGACACCGCAACAGTGGTCTTGTGTGCTGTTTTCCGACGAGTCCAGGTTTAGTTTGAAGTCTGATTCTCGCCGGACATTCATCTGGAGAGCGCCAGGTACCCGTTACCACCAAGAGAACACCATTGAAAGACACCGTTACGGTGGTGAAGGATAGCTCGTTTGGGGAGGAATTATTCTTGGTTCCAGAACTGACCTGCATGTTCAGAGTGTAACGATGACAGGCCACATCTATCGGGATGTCATTCTGGAACAACATGTACGTTTGTTTCGGGGCGCCATGGGTGCTGAATTTGTGTTTATGGATGACAAAGCCCGTCCTCACCGTGCAAACATTGTAGACGAATGCCTTCAATCGGAGGATATCACCCGTATGCATTGGCCAGCATACTCACCGGACTTGAATCCAATAGAGCATGTGTGGGATATGCTTGGCCGACGAATTGCAGCCCGTCAACCCCCTCCCACCTGTCTACCGGAACTTCGGAGTGCATTGCTTGATGAGTGGTGTAATATTCCCCAAGATCAGATTGATCATTTGATACTCAGCATGCATAGCCGTTGTCAGGCCTGTATTGCATCGTCCGGGAGACATACTCCGTATTAACCATCCTACTAACCATGTTATACTGTTTTTTGTAAATAGGTTCTTTTTTGAAATTTGGTCGAGGGAGTAAAACTTGCAATTTTTATTAATTATGTCAAACATATAGCATCTTTTTTGCTCTTTACTTTTTGTTTAATAAATAGACTTTACAAATAAGTCAAATTTGTTTTGCTTCTTTGCCTGAACTTCATTATCCTTAATTTATGGACATGAGTGTATTACAGGATATTGAACATTATTTTAAAATTTTAAAATTATATTTTAGTTTTACTTAGATTTATAACTGTTACTTTGATTTATAAGTAGAATAACCAAGAAATTTGCTTTGACATTGGGTTGAAACTTTCTTTTTTAAGAAATTGTAACAGATAAAAGAAGTAAGAGAGAGTTACAGAGCAAGAAATAGTTGTATTATGATAAACAGTTTTGAAGAACAGTATATAGTAGTATACATATGAAGTAGTGATAGACATAGAAATTTCCTAAATTAATTATTCGATATTTTATTACCTTCCATAAATAAGATTATTATTGTTGATTAAATATCCACAGAGCCACATATCCTGAGAGGTTTTGAGGAATTTAAAATGAAATATTTAAAAATTTTTCAGGATAGAAAATGTATTTAACTGTGTTAATTAAGGAAATGAATAAACAAAATATATCAAATATTTTTTTTTTCAATTTTGAACTCACCAATGGGTTACTTGCGATTCGGCATTGATGACACAGCTGAGAAGTCGGATATCGAATCGTAAGGTTTGCGATAGTTATGTGTTTGCTGGGTTTATTGGTTAAAAGCAAAAAATAGATTTGATATTTTTGGTAAAACATAAGTAAATAGCTCAAAATTTTCTGTTCGTATGCTTGCACTCAGAGCCCGTATGCTCACACATAACTTGAGGTACGAAATTTTCGCTCTTGTGAAATAGATGCGAATTTAAGCGTTATTTTTTCGATGTTCACATAGATATTTTTCGCATTGTTATGTATTTTAATTATATAAGAATGAAAAAGGAGATTTAGGTATCTTCAGCCGATTCATAGACGCATTGTGAGACGCATTATGTGACAATAAAAATTGATAGATATCGGAAACCAAGAAAGCTGAAGTTTTGTAAAGTAGTGGCTCTTTATAAAAGTTACCTGAAAAAAATCGTCCGCTGAATTTTCGGCTGTGGAAAAGTGATCAGCTGATTCAGTGAATATATCAGGCGCCTATGCATGTCGCAATATACGTAACTTTCCATGGCCAGCTGAGCACTTCTCCACCACGGAAAACTCAGCGGACGACTTTTTTCATAAAACTGATAAAGTTAACTATCACTTCACCAAATCTCAGATTTTTTGTTATTATTTTACTTAACTTGTATTTTTTACGTGTTTACGTAGAAAGCTGACGTATAATACACCTCTATAAAGTGAGCTGAGTATTTTTTTTTTATTTATATACAACTTGATCAACACATGTGCAAAGTATCAACTTTTTTATTATAATTATTATTTTTTAATTATTTTACATGTTTGGGCGGCCGGGGCGGGTACATACACCGCTACTCTATCAGCTGACGTTCATTTCTTTTACTTACAATATAAAATGAATCAAAATACAAAATCTCAGATTTTTTGCGATGATGACCCCAAAATGGCAGCTGGCTCCCGGACTATTATAATTTTGATTAAATTGCCTTTTTCCACTTAATTAAAATCGCCAAATTGATTATTTCTGTCAACTCTCCATTAATCAAAGGATTCCTGTATCGGCAAATAATAAGTGTTGGAAAGTGCTTTGAGATCGATGCGTCCCAATGATTTATATTTCTTCTCTGTAATAAAAATACTACGCGTCTTATTTTGAATTTGTTTGTTCTGTCTCGTATAGGAATGCATTCCTCACCCCACTTGCAAATCATATAAGGAAAAGAAATGGCGGCAGGCTCAAACCTTGATTCGTGAATTATTTATCGATGCCTCGGAACTGTTAAATTTTATTTCATTTCCAATGTTCGGAAAAGCATTCTTTGCTGGTGATGAACGCTGCCACAAGTGACAGAGCTCGTTAAAGATGCTTTTTCGAGACCACCATGTGACAGCACGTGCATTGATAGTAATCTTTTGTTGTAAACTTTCTTTTTTCAAGTGTTGAAAAAAAATTACTATGAAAATTTAATTTTTGATCTAGGAGAAATATGATGGATGTGTAATAAAAAAATTAAAATAATTGGAAAGCATGATACTCTTTTCTGATAATAGTGTACAATCAAACTTCTCGAGAGCGAACACCCTGCGTTCTGGGAAAATCGGTCGTTGAGAGAGGTGGTCGCTCAGAGAAATATAAACATACGTTTCTCAAAAAATGCTAAAAATTATTGTTATGTGCTGTTATCTACTTATATAATGCGCTAACGTATGCGGTAGCAAAATCGACGGTATTTCCACGCTGCGAACAGCAACAGCTAGATGTAAGCACTAGTGCAATAACAATAACGCATGTGCAGAAATCCAAATGAACAGTTCGATGACGTCCAATGGAGCAAGAAAATGTCACGCTGTAGCTAGATTACAAAATAACAATAATGGATACACAAAAATGCCAGATCATTCGGATGTTTTCACAGCTTTAAAATATCGAATTTACAATACTTGGCGCATTCATCGCCGATGTAAAAAATATCACCATGCATTGGGCTAAAGCACATTTTAGCCATTTGCTGTTCTAACATCGGATTTTATGATGACACTTAGTAATCCTAAGCTAAATAAATTTAATGACAAATACGGTTAAAACCCACGAGATATAAGAACGAAGTCGTTGGTTTAAGCAAAGAAACATGATTTTCCTTGAAATTCGTTCAGAAATTTAGTCAACACTGCACTGACTATAAAGAACAGTAAGGTATGGGCCGACGAAGCTGGCCGCCTTGGCGGCTAGTTTATGAAATTGCATGCTAATCCATACAAGCAATTACACAAAGACTTTTTTAAATTTAAATCGTTCATAAATATTTTAAAAATTCGAATGTTTTTTTCTCTGGCAGTACTTCCCTCCCCATTTTACTTTTCACATCTGACGAAAGAGCATCGATCTTGATATTCTTTATGATTTTCGAATTCGCCATAGTAAAATCTATTTGATGTGAAGACTCCTGGTCATTCATTTGTAATTTTTCTGCCTGTTCAAACAGATCATCAGATATACTTTCCTTATCAGACTCTGACTTAGTGCCTGAAAGGAGTAAAAAAGTAGCATACAAGTCACATCATCAACATCATCAGTGCAAAAATGCAATAAGATCGAAACATCTATCACATTCTTTTACCGTGTTATTCGAGCCTCTTTTAGCGTGTTATACGAGCAAAATTAGAACGTTTCCACCGTGTTATACGAATCCGTCTATATCTGAACAGGTTTTACTTTCGGAAAAACGCAAGAAAATTTCCGGATAGGGAACTGTGATAACTCGCTTATAGAGGGTTGCTTGGTCTATCCTGGAGGATATTTTAACAAAAGAGGATAGGTAAAAAATCTGCGAGACTTAAAAAATTGGTCGTTGGACGAGGAGGTTGCGAAACTCTGACGTTTTGACTGTTGCCAATCACGAAGAATAGATTTCATTTCTATAAAAATAGTTGCGGGTGATATAGCTCCACGAGAATCCTTTACTTTTTAGAACGTCATTTCCCGCAACAAAAATGGTCACGATTATTTTTAACAGCACCGACATCTGCTGAAAAATGGAAGAATGCGAGAACAGCTGGACAGATTGCCCAATGCTGAAAAAAGGGCAGCCGTTGCCATCGCTCGACTTAACTACCAGCAAGATG
>JAWZYV010017128.1:0-34402 GCA_038373885.1 Cheiracanthium punctorium | reverse complement strand
CCCCAAAACTTCTGTTACAAAATTAAAGCATCCAACTTAAGTGAATTCGATTGAACCATTCGAAATTTCGTTTATACCACATCTAAGCTCCCAGCAGACCCTCTTTTTTATTGTTTGTTGTGTGTGTGTCGTGTGTGGTGTATATTCACTATTTGAATACTGTGGCCTGTTTATCTCAAGAAAAGAAGAATGGTGTGCTTGAAGACTACAATATAGGCAATATATTTTCCTCTTTCCTTCATGACAATTTTGTTATCAGCTAATTGTAGCATAAATAGATTCTTTCTGGGGATATTCCGTTCCTCTGCGCTACAAGGGTGCGAATTACTCCCCTTTACATTATCCGATTCGTCCATCCTAGCCCCACAAATTCCCTGGAGATTTATTGCCTGGAGTCTGTATGACGGTGCTTGCTGGAAGCCTTTGATGATTTTATCTTGTGTCCTCCTTTTCAAGCCAACTACGGATACAACGTTTAAAAAGATTTTTTTTTAAAGAAAAGACACTTTTTAGAGAATAAATTTGGAAAATAAAGAGGAGAAAGAGAAAAAATGGACCCTTTTTAGAGAAAAAAATGGGGCCCCTTAAATTGGTGGCCCATGGGCCCCATTCGCCCTGTAGATAAAGGGACCCTGCTCATAGCGGCCCCTTAGCTCATAGGGGGGGTCCGGACCCCCTGGACCCCTCCCTTCGCTGCGCCACTGCAAAACAGAATAACTGAAAAATATCCAAGGGCGTTTTATGTGCCCTGTGCATGCCATTTTTTAAACCTTGTTGTGAATGACGCAGCGTCTTCTTCTACAAAAACAACAACTTTTTTCTCTGTAGTACAAGAACTTTACACTTTTTTCTGTAGTTCTACAAAACGTTGGGAAGTGCTTGAAAACAATGTTTCCCAAATAACTCTAAAGTCATTGAGTGCTACAAGATGGTCAAGCAGAATTGATGTGTTAAAACCATTACGATTTCAACTTTGCGAAATCTATGATGCATTAATTGAAATAATAGATGTCAACAGGGATGCAGAAACGAAAGTTAGAGCTATAGGGTAAGCAAAAAAATATTAAAAATTACAAGTTTATCTGTGGTGTAATTCTTTGGCATGAAATTTTAGTTGAAATAAACTCAGTTTCAAAGCTATTGCAATCTGTAACGATCAATTTATCAGATTGTGTAAGGATGTTATCCGAAACTGTAGAAAAGGTAAAAAATTACAGGAAAACGGGATACGATCAGGTGAAAATGGCTACAAACGAAATTGCAGAAAATCTTGAAATCAGCATAGAATTCCCACCACACGCTTAAATCTATTGATTAAAATTAACACTCCTTTATTGATTAAATTTCTTATCGGCAAGATTTAAATCCTTTTACACTAAAAATTTCCGAAAAATACTCCTTAAAGACAATAATTTGTAAACTCCTCCATTCGCCTCAATGCTTCTAATTCGCTAGATTCTATTTAACTCAATTTTCACTTAAATCTTGTCTATTTGAGAATTCTGTCTCTCCCCCACGAAAAGATGCCTAGTAATATATCCTATTACTATCACGCGACCACTGACCAACGCTCTTCAACGGAAAACGGTACATAGTCACAACGCGGGAATCGTGGCTTGCGGCGGGCATCGAAGAACAAACATGTCGTTATCAAAATATGAATTAAAAGAGTTTCTAAAGAGGATACCTAATCCTTTTGCTGTGGGGTGCAGAACGATTCGAGAAGAATACTTACTTCTCGATATATTCGCTAGTGATAATTTTATTTTATATCCGAATACCAAATGCATCTTTTTCATATTCAGAGTTGTGAAATAAATTCAACCTAAATGTGGAGAGGATGCTTTCCATAAAAATTTTGTTTTAATGGACTTAGTTTCTTACGATTGGATTATAAAAATCTCGTCGGTGTTGTAAAACAAATGGAGTTATGATTTCTTCATTCAAGTGAGTACTATTTTACCTTTTTCATGTAAATAAATTTGGTTGATGCTTTAATTAAATCTTACAGCTGGTTTAACCATGATTGCTTTTCTGTATTCTGACTGTACTGTGAAATCGTTTTATAACTACAGACTATAGTGAAATTATATTTATTAAAAAAATACTTTTTTATAGTGTATTAAGATATATGTAATGTATTTTCCTTGATTTAAAATTTATTTTCTCTGGCTTATAATCATAGATTACAGCTCAGATAATAAAAAATGAAGAAAACGAATAATTTAATATATTTACCAAAAACAGCAAATTTTCATAAAACAACCCTTTTCTACCTTAAAATAATAATCTTAATTCAGTACAGATATATTAATTAAAAAAGGACTGATTTTGTAAAAACTCATTATATAGCTTAAATAATAATCATAATTGAGTACAGTTAAATTAACCAAAAACGGACAGATTTTGTAAAAACACTCCTCTTTTTTTATTATTATTTAGGCTAAATGGAGGTGTTGTATAATGCTCAAAAATTGAGAATTTTTCGCTCCATTGATTTTTGTCGATTAATGGAGCAAATTTTACTCAATCGGGAGAATGGCTGTTTGAAGTCGAAAATTGAGTAAAATTATACTCCGCTGGATTATTATTTTACTCAGTAGATTTAAGCGTGCAGAAACTGAAGTTAGAGACAGAAGTAAGAAACGTCAATTTGATGGAAAAGTTGACGACGAACCTTTAACAGAGGATAGTAAATTTAAAGTAAACTTTTTAAACTATATTCTGGACATTGCATATAATTTTCTAAATGAACGATTCCCGCTTCTGGAAACCCATAAAAAAAATTTTCAGTTTTTATATGATATTTTAAAACTCAGAGATATTGATGATAAAACGCTAGAAAAGAACTGTATCAATCTCCAGTCAATACTTTCGATCAAAAAATGAGTCTGACATTAATGCGAGTGCTCTACTAGAAGAATTACGTGATGTATCTACAATGCTTCCATATTTAATGAAACCTTTAGATGTTTTAAAATATTTGTGCAAAAATAATTTAATTTCTTTGTATCCAAGTACTGTCATAGCACTGAGAACTTTGCTAACACTCCCAATCTCAGTAGCTAGTGGGGAAAGAAGTTTTTCTAAATTAAAGTTAATCAAAAATTATCTAAGAAGTTCAATAAGCCAAACAAAATTAAGAAACCTGTCAATGATTTCTATTGAGTCAACATTGGCTGCTACTCTGGACTACACATCCTTAATCCACGAATTTGCTAAAGTTAGAAGAGTAAAATTGTAAAAGTTTATTGTTAATGTTAGTAAAATAAATATAGCATTTGTATATTTTGTGTAGCTTTGCTTTTAAATCATAATCAGAACTTATTTTAAGGAAGAAACATTTAAGGGGTGCTGTGGCGTACACAGATTTTCTTTAACGGGGATGAGATTAAATGTAATCCTTTCGTTAAAAATGAAAAATTAATGGATTCCATGTTAATATTTTTTCGGGGGGGGGGGGGGGGGGAGTTGAACCGCTTACCCCCCTTTACACTGAAGAGGCAGCATTTTGAAGACTTGCATCATACTGAGAAAATCTACCGCACGGCCCTGGTTAGGCCCCCTTAAGGGTCCCCAACCAGTAGCGTAGCTAGAATTTCATTTTATTTTTGTGTATCAAATTGTAAGCTAAGTAAAAGGTCTCATTTCGGGAGAGGTGCAGCTTCTCAACCCTCTCTCTGGATACGTCCCTGACTAAGGGCGCCGGCAGGATCATTTCCAGGGGGGTGCACCCAGGATATATATATATATATATACACATACAAGGTGTTCCTGAATTCATAGGCCAAACTTTATAAAATGCATATAAAGAAGCAATTTTTGTATAGCAGATTAGCAGTGTGAAGTTAAAAATAAAAAGTGTAGATGGAAATATAGCAAATGCAAAAGCTCTACTGTAATTGCTCAAATGTGCTGGTAGCTTTTAGCAAGTGATTGGCGTACCCTTTCACAGATGCCAGGTGTTCCACGAACGGTTACTAAAGTTTTGCCTCATCTGTGTCAACTGGAGTCTCATAAGGAATGCCTCGAGGTGTCCCCAAAAGCAAAATTCGATAATTGATTAATCTAATGAACGTGCTGGCCAAGTGACTAGTTAAACTTGTCCAATCGATTGGGGGACAAAGATGACAATGGGGTAATTACGCACATTATTTGCGAAATAGGCTGGAGCCCTATCGTGCTGAAACTATTTTCGACCAAACGTTGCAATGCAGAAAAATACTTCTTTGTATATATTTTAACTACCTTCAGAGACATCCTGCATACATACATATAAAAAATTAGACTATTTGGCATTTGAAGGAAGAAGAATCTTAACTGGAAAATCTAGCATCAATATGGGAAATAAACATCGTCATAGTTATTTTGTCGCAGCTGAAAAGTACAACATCTTAAACTATTAACTAGGCCTAATTAATACGTCAATTTTAAATATACTTATAATTAATTATTTAAATTATATGCACTTTTGATAACATTGTTTTGTATTTAAACAGACAAATTTTCCCAGAAAAAATGAAGCGAAATGTATTTTTTCTATATAGCATTTTTTGGCTTAGGGGTCCTCGCCATGTCCAGTGCTGAAAATGGTAGATGGCATAAATGTGAAGGTCAATAGTTCTGTCCTGCCGCGCGGCTGTCAATCTAACAGTTTTGTGTTTGGGCCAGTTTTCTCTACATGTAGATGTCCTCATAGACATTTATGTGCAGTGTTCAGGGGCGTACCCAGAAAAAAAATTTGGAGGGGGTCCAAACGATGAAAAAGGTAGAATTTTTCACAAAAAGACTTTATCATTATTATTTTGTTAGCAAAAACTGAAATTTTGCAGGGGGTCCGGACCCCTTGGACCACCCCCCTGGGTACGTCCTTGGCAGTGTTGACATGCTGCTTTGGCAAGGGTGCGATACTGCTGTACGGAAACGAGTCAATCCAAAAGAATTAACTATTATTTTCCGGTATTATTAAACTGATCTAATCAGTATTGTGATAATATGTAACTACATTTTTCATTTAAATATGCACTCAAATCACAATATTTTCTTTATTTCCATTTATCTGTTTATTAATTTAATGATTTCGATAGTTCGAGACAAGCCCAGTCCCGTCTACCTTGAATATTATCGAGACTATTTTAAAATATCTTTTCCTAATTGCGGGAACATGCCGCGGGGCATTCAACTCTACTACGACCATAAGCGTTGGTCAATACATTATGAGGGCATATGTGCATGAGCCCACATAATCCCAAAATAAAAATGTGGATGACATCTCAAAAGTTTAAAATTTATGTACATTGGTAGAAAATATTAAGCCACAAACACAGGTCTAAACAGCTAATTTAACGTGACAGTTACAAATAGAATTCAAAATATCACACACACATTCAGGCTCTTTTTTTTTTTTTTTTTTTACTGTCCTAAGGTGAAAACAAATTACTTATATTTTCAGATTAATTATACTTTTTTTCAAACTCCAGGGGGGTGTGCCAAGGCCCCCCTCCTAACATGGACCTCTAGATCTGCCCCTGGACACAATGTTGATTTGTCATCAATTCTTTCTTAAATAAGCTTATTTTCTTAAATACAACACTTTAGATAATTTAAAAACCTGTTTGTGTGCTAAATAATGATAATTTCGAATGTTATTTACTTTTGATATGCATTACCATAAAAAAAGGGGTCAACAGATATTAACACCATATCCAAACCACAATTTCCCAACTCATAATTTAAATAAAATTAATAATAATGCAATATCCGGTACAATGATTATTTTAATAATTTTTAAATTATTTAAGCTTACTTCATGCCAAATTAAATCATTTTTGTTTCATACTTTTTTACCTGAGTATATCTTTCGTTTTGTTACCTGTGTTCCTCTTTACTTTTGTTCTTCATTCTAGTTTTAATGTTTGTTATTCTGACTACAGTTGCCTTTTAATCTGCCATTAGAAATCTAAAAAAAAGTCTTTCATACTTTAGAAAATATTAAGATGTATTGTTTTTTGACCCATAATTCCCCCCATATGACCCTATGTTAATGCAAGAAAAACATTTGTTATACAAAATTTTATTTAAAAAAAAAAAAAAAAAAATTAACAAAATTCTGTCATACCACTGGATTCTAATTAAAAGCATATTTGATGGTAATACAAAGATTAGGCATATTTTAACTACATAAGATATGTAAAAATGACTAATTTTAAAATCATAACATTAAAAAAATGAAAATTAAATAAAGCAATTTATACAACTACAGAAGAATAAAAATGTTGAGATCCTGTACGGAAATGCATTTTCAAAGCAACTGATAATTTAGTCCCAAAATCAGACTTTTCTGCCATTTTAACCTCTCTCAAATTTCCTTGATCAAAATTTATTTACAGGTCTGTAGCAATCCTGCATACGCATGAAGTTTCTCTCCTGTATGGACACAAAGTGGCTTCTTTAAATATAAAAAACTCTATTACATATGGCCTGGATAAACATGTGACGTCATTGTAGAACATCTTCCTCCTGTACAGGTACAATGTTTATTGAAGTGATGTAGAACAAGATGTTTATTGAAGTTCCCTTCTGAGAGAAGCCTTTATTACATACATCACACACATAAAGATTTTTCTATTCAAGTGCGATCTGTAGGAAAATCTTTTCTGATATTCTCACCTGTGTGGGTATGAAGATGTTTATTCAAGCCTTCTTTCCGAAAAAATTCTTTTTGACATATGTAACACACATAGTCTGTCATGCAATTATGGATAGGAAGATGTCTATTTAAGTTTACTTCCAGAGAAAATTTTTTCTGACATATGTGACACACATAAGGTTTCTGTCTTGTGTGAATATGAACATGTTTGATTAGAGAGACTTCTATAGAGAATCCTTTCTGACATACGTCACACACATAAGGTTTCTCTTCTGTGTGAGTACGGAGGTGTTTGTTTAAATTTCCGCTCTCAGAGAATCTTTTCTGGCATATGTCACACACATGAGGTTTCTCTTTTGTGTGAGTACGAAGATGTGCATTTAAACTTTCTTTCTGAGAGAATCTTTTCTGGCAAATGTCACACTCGTAAGGTTTCTCTCCTGTGTGGGTACGGAGATGTTTGTTTAAGGTTCCTCTCGCAGAGAAACTTTTCTCACATACGTCACATACATAAGGTTTCTCTCCTGTGTGCGTACGAAGATGTTTGTTTAAGGTTCCTGTCTTAGAGAATCCTTTGTGACATATGTCACACACATAAGGTTTCTCTCCTGTGTGGGTACGGAGATGTGCATTTAAATGTACTTTCTGAGAGAATCTTTTCTGGCATATGTCACACTCGTAAGGTTTCTCCCCTGTGTGGGTACGAAGATGTGCATACAAGCTTTCTCTCCGAGAGAATCTTTTCTGGCATGTGTCACACTCGTAAGGTTTCTCCCCTGCGTGGGTACGACGATGTTCATTTAAGTTTTTTTTCTGAGAGAATCCTTTCTGACATATGTCACAATCGTAAGGTTTCTCCCCTGCGTGGGTACGACGATGTTCATTTAAATTTTCTTTCTGAGAGAATCTTTTTTGGCATATGTCACACTCGTAAGGTTTCTCCCTTGTGTGGGTACGAAGATGTGCATTCAAGCTTGTTTTCTGAGAGAATCTTTTCTGGCATATGTCACACTCGTAAGGTTTCTCCCCTGTGTGGGTACGAAGATGTGCATTTAAGCTTCTTTTCCGAGAGAATCCTTTCTGACATATGTCACACACATAAGGTTTCTCTCCAGTGTGGGTATGAAGATGTTCATTTAAATTTTCTTTTTGAGAGAATCTTTTCTGGCATGTGTCACACTCGTAAGGTTTCTTCCCTGCGTGGGTACGAAGATGTGCATTCAAGTTTTTTTTCTGACAGAATCCTTTCTGACATATGTCACACACATAAGGTTTCTCTCCTGTGTGGGTACGAAGATGTGCATTTAAATTTTCTTTTTGAGAGAATCTTTTCTGGCATGTGTCACACTCGTAAGGTTTCTCCCCTGCGTGGGTACGAAGATGTGCATTCAAGTTTTTTTTCTGAGAGAATCTTTTCTGACATATGTCACACACATAAGGTTTCTCTCCTGTGTGGGTACGAAGATGTGCATTTAAAATTTCTTTCTGAGAGAATCTTTTCTGGCATGTGTAACACTCGTAAGGTTTCTCCCCTGTGTGGGTACGAAGATGTGCATTCAAGCTTTTTTTCTGAGAGAATCCTTTCTGACATATGTCACACACATAAGGTTTCTCTCCAGTGTGGGTCCGAAGATGAATATTCAAGTGTTCTTTTACAAAGAATCTTTTCTGACATATATCACACGCATAAAGTTTCTCTCCAGTGTGGATGCGAAGATGAACATTCAAGTTTACTTTCTGAGAGAATCCCTTATCACATATGTCACACACATAAGGTTTCATTCTGATGTGGATATGAAGATTTTCATTCAAGTGCACTTCATCAGAAAACTCTTGCATAATGCTGCTCTCCTGTGTGCATACCAAGATATACCTTCAAGGAGCTTTTATTGGAGAATGTTTTCTGACATTATGGTGCACTCAAGATGCTTCTTTCTTGTGTGATACCAACATGTTCATTCAGGGTACTTTTCTTGGAGAATGTTTTTTGACATTCGTTTAACACATGACTCTTCTCTCCTGTGTGTATGCAAAGATGTTTATTCCAGCTTCCTTTCTCCAAGAATACTGTATTACATTAGTTGCATGAGAAAGGCTTCTCGCCAGTGTGAACATCAAGGTGTACCAGAAAGTGGCTTTTCTTAAAGAACACTTTTGTACATATGCTGCACATGAAAGATTTCTTCCCTGTATGGGTAAGACTGTGCCTCCTCAGGTTGTACTGCATAGAAAAAGTTTTTTGACATGCATTACACTGAAAAGTTTTCTTGACTACAAGAACCGGCTTTCAAATATGGATGCTTGGACAAAAATTTTTTGGCAAACATCATTGCAAGAACCAGCTTTCAAATGTGGATGCCTGGGCAAAGCTTTTTGGTAAGCATCACTCGGACAAGTTTTTGTATTCATGCATGTGTAATGAAAATATTTAACTACATAAGTGATAATCTTAACGAATACAAGAAATATTTTTCAGAGCTATTTGCTTCATGTAAATACAGTACAAAATCCACTGTGTAAATGCTCCTTTGTGCATAAGATATGTCTATCTTAACTGCTTTAATATTTCATTGACATTAGTATGAATAATTCAATGTATAACAATTTCAAGATTTTGACAAATTATATTATTTATCTGCCACATATTTTAAAGAGAGGGCTTTGTGACTTCTGCAACCTAATCAAAAAATTGGGATAATAAAGTTCTCTTGTTTTCTGTATTTTACTGATGCAGATTTAAATTGAAAAATATTTAATAAACCCAATGATGGTTTCATCAGATCATTTATGATCTGTATACAAAATTCAATGTTTCACCTTCCTAAAACATCCCCAGCAATCTTTTAAACATGAAGCTTCTTGTGGTGCTCTGCTCTGGAAAAGTATTAAGGATGAGAGTTCCATACAAAGACATTGTGAAGATAGACGGCAGCTTGTAAAATCTGTAAGAAAAAAAAGGTAAGCTTATGAAATGACTATACAAATAAGAAATGATCATTTATAACACAAGTCTTTAAATAAAACAAAAAAAGGGACTCTTGCCTTAAAATGCTAAATATATAAATCAAGGTTTTAGGCACAACCACTTTGTCACTAAACACTTACAGGAAATTTATTTGTTTGAGTTTAATATTAAAAAAAGACAGTACTTTCTAGTACAGTTAGTATTTCAATAACTTAACTCTTTCAGACCTGATGTATACAGTTGAGGGGACTGAGTTTGAAAAGGTACAGTAAGTAAATAATAATTTTTAACTTGAAAAGGGTTACATACATTTATAAAAATTATCAGGATTTTTTTTTAACCTTTTCTATTGCAAATTTAATCTCTCTATTATTATATTTTCAAAAAAAAAAAAAAAAAAAAAAAAAAAAAATCTACACAAGAGAAAAATATATAATCTAATCTGGAAGGGTTAAAAAAAGGTTGGACCTTCTTCAACTTCCATACTGGGACATAAGGTACGTGTAATGCTCATGAGTAGAGATTCGGAATTTTAGTTTTTATGAAATGTAAATTTAAGTGAAATATTCTTATAATTGCGAATAAATGCAAGATATAAGAAGTTTGTGAATAAAGGCAAATTAATGTAATTTATGTAAAAAATTTCTTTTTTGTGTGTGAGAATAAATGCAAAACATTGTTTTTTAAATAAAGAAAAGAAAGACCAAAAAGAAGGAAATATACATTAAAGAATCAACTAAAAACTCACGAATCAAATTAGCTTCATATCAGAACTGCGCCCAAATTAATAAAATTAATTAACAGATTAGGAGATTCAAGGTACCCACTGCTTACTGTTATTGGAATAAATTAGAAGGCTTGAAAGCCAGTTTTGAATAACAAAGTCAAAGGATTTGGATCTAAACACAATGCTAAAAATGCATCTGAAAAAACTTTCAATAAACTTTCTTTGCACATGGAATTAAATATAGCAAATGAAGCCTATTTTCAGATTGGTTAATTATTTCGAACATCTGTATATGAGTATGACCACCCTAAATTATATTGCTTGAAAGCTTTTCAAAAATTCCTTAGTTCAGAGCATTTCCCCAAAATAAGCTCATTGATGAGTACACAGAAAAACATGTTTTGTTGAATTCAACAAAATTTGGTTGGTGCTAATTCAACCAAAAAATTTTGTAGGTTTTAACAAAATATTTTGTTGAATCAATGAAATTATTTCGTTGAAATAGCACAACCCAAATTTTTGTTGATTGATTTGTTGATTCAACAAAACATTTTTTCAGTGTACATCCACTTCAATCACCCAATGTTGCAATCAATAAACAGGAATTATGATCGCAATATTAAGCACATACTGTGGTATTTTCTTTTCTGACCTTCGCTTAAGCAGCTTTTCAGAGCATTTGGAACCCAACCAATAATGTAATCCAAAATACTTCTTTAGTAATTATAATACCGTTGCTACTAACAGAAAAACAGCTCTAAATCAGTCAAATGTTGAAATGACAACAATGTATCTTTTAATTAACATTGAATATAAATTTTAAGTGTATAAAAAATGTGTTATTAATTTATGCAAATTTTCATTTTTTTCCCTTCGAAATTTCTGTTCTTTTATTTGCAAAAATTCAGTACCTGTACTCATGAATCATGGCTAAGGTCTTAGTCATTTAAAGTACTCCCAAGACTCTATCCACTGATTCCATCCCTAAGTGACCGTATGTCTCAATTTGAAAGTCAAAAGTGTCATTTTTAGGTTGGATATTGTGTTGCCACAAAGCACAATTAAAATATCTGTTTTAATAAACATCATATTGTTTAGTTTTATCATGTTTACTTTAAAGGTTGAACATTGAAAAAAAAAAACAAAAAAACAAAACAAGTAATTATGGGCCAGACACAGCAACAATATGATGTTATTCAGAGTGCAGATGTCATTCAGTTATATGAGTTAGTTAATGATGTGTAGTAGTTTGTACTCTTATACCTAGAAAAGGCTAGGATCTTCAAAACACTTCATAACACCTCCTCCCCCCTAAAACTGAGGCTATATATTATCTTGGGTAGAATTATAAATATAAAATAGGTGGATTTTTATAATTTAAGGTAAGTTCAACTATTTCCAGAAGAAATGCCACATCAATGAAAGCACTGCACTCAAAAAAAAACCAAAAAAAAAAAAAAAAAAAACAGCACAAAAAATTAAAATTCCAAAGAAACTGCACATTGACATAAATGCTGCTCTAAGTTCAATCATAACTGACATTGCTGTGAATACTATAGTCGCAAAACCTTGCTCTGTGTCATGATGCAGTGTTTTCACTACAGCGCGAGAATCTCGCATTTTTTTCTTTTTCTCGCATTAAAAAATTATTACTGTGAGAAATTCGCGCCCCCTACAAATCAGTTTCATTCTGCGCAAAATTCTCGCATTTTGGAAGATTTGGGCACTTTAAAAAAAAAAAAAAAAAAAAAAAGTGCATGCTTCCATTTTTCCTAAAGAGGTTATATAAGCCAAATTCTCGCAGGTTACTTTTTCTGAATGTAATTAGGTCTGACTTACTGATTTTGAGGACCAGTTACATGCTATAAAAATAACTAAAATTCATAAATACCTTGATTTTGAATGTTTAACTGAGGTAAGAATAAGTACCCATTTTCATATACCTTGCCCACTGGGTATTTATCCAACTCACATCTACAGTAAAAAATTCTCACCTATTTTTTTAAAAATCTCACTCAGTTTTGGGAAAAGGGTGAGAAATTCTCACCCATTTTTTTCCCATAGTGAAAACACTGTGATGTACATCATTTAAGAGAAATTAATGAAAGGAAATCAATCATAGCAGAAAAATGAATTTTAGGTAAGAAATTATGAAAATGTACTTATGTTCATGTCTGTACTTATAAAACCTAACCCACAAAAGAAATTCATTATGTCATTGTCATTAAAATAAGGGGGAAGGAAGACAAAGAATGTTGTAGATTGCTACTGCATCAAATAAGGTGCTGCGATTGCAGCTAAGGTGAAGTCATGTCAATATTTGGAAAGAATTGCAGTAGATTTCAGATAGAGAGGGGAGGGGAGGGGATGGGTTCAGAAAGATTCATCTAGAGGAAGAGAATAAGAACTGAATCAGTTTAACCTGAGGTGAAAAGGAAAAAAATATCACTCTGCTAAGATTTCTTTAGGGTGATTCACTCATTGGGGGGGGGGGGGGGGAGAATACAATCAGATAAACACAACAATGCTCATAGAAAACAATTGACTGTAGAACACAAAGTGATAAGATAATATTTCTTCATGATATCCCTGGAATATTTCATTACATAGGTAGACATGCCCCACCCACTGAAATTTAAACACATTTAAAAGTTTTAAATATTAAACACCAATTCATTTCTTCTGTACATTATAGTAACAGAAATTTATAAATACCTGGGTATAATATATATATACGTCAGAATTGTCATAAATATATTTTTTGGAATTCAAAAATTTTACATGTAAACAAGTAATTTTAGCAGGTTTATCATGCAAAACTTCGTTGTTATTGTTTTTCCTAAATGTAAATAATGCATAATATACATATTTAGCATTTCAGTTTTATGAGTGGCAAATTAAAATCAATAAAACTCTTCAATAACTCAATTCTGGTACAGCTTCAAATAGCAGGAGCTGGATGTAACAAGATAAAATGTATTTACGCATTACTTTTTATCCAAACAATCCTAAAAATTTGGATGTTCCCAGTTAGTCACTCATTACCTCCATTTTTTTACAAAATGTGGTAACTGAGAACGCATGTTTTTGGGGTAATGTAATGCTTTGTTTCATTATGAAAACAGATATCCAATAGGCCAGGCAAACTTAACATTACCAGTGTTCTTCTGCAGATCTAAAAACAAAAAATATCGTACCCAGCTACTTTTAAAATGTAGCTAAAGATCTGTAGGCGCATTAAAACTTTATTACAATTTTTTTAGTTGATATGAAGTTTTCGTCTCTTAAGGACAATGTTTCTATTATTTCACGTTTTGTTGCATCCTTGTTTTGTGCCACATTTTCTTTGGTCACAACAAAATATTCATTCTAGTAGATAGACCTAATTTCGGTGAAAATTTGTATTGATATTGAATATTTTAGTCTCGCCTTGAACAGTAACATTTTTGTGAACAGTTTTTACATCAAATTACATAATAAAGTTATTTTCTTACTTTTTTGTAGCAAATTTTTTATTTTATGTTAATTTTGTTTAACTGCCATGATTTCATATTTTTAGAAATAAATACTCACTTGTTTCTTTTCTTCTTGAAAAGTATTTGTTTTAGAAAGCTCTAATAAAATACAAAATGTGTATTTTTTTTTTTTTTTAAATATACCCTTCTACTGTTACTGGTTCAGAGAAAAAATATTTAAATCTCCCTAAAAATTCTTAATAATCATTCATTTGTAATAATTGAAAATGCTCATGGAATAATTTTGATAATTTTAAAAGAAATACTTTTCTTAGTTTACGGGGAGGGGGGGCTGATTACATCTCTAAAAATACTAAAAGTATTGCAAATACTAAAAGTATATTGTCAGAAGTACATTCTCTCCCCTCCCCCCCCTCCTACACACACACATACCAAAATCAATTATTTTATAAGTTTTTTTTTTTTTTTTTTAAACAGCAGTTTGTGTTTAATATTTGTACTTAAAAAAATGTTTTCTTTATTATTGCTATTTAAATAAAATTGATTTTGTAAAATTACAATTACTATGAAATTAATTTTCATGACTTTAACAATCGTGAAAAATAAATCTTAAAATTATAATTTTCTCTCCTTAAACTTAAATTTGTTCTGTTTTAACATTTATAAAGATATTTTTGAAATGGTAAATAATTTGATTCTAACCTTATTTGGATGACTTTTAAATTCAGCTGATTAAAATAACTGACATCCTGTTTAAAAAGTATTCGATTTCAAAAATAACTTCTAGGATCATTTCTAAGGAAAATTCATGGTTTTTGAAATTGAAAATAAGCTTAATTTGTTGCTAGTTCTTTTAAGAATAACTTAGCTTTGTTAGCTTATAACACACTTTGTTTTCTGATGATACCTTTTCCCAGAATTGGCATGTTCTGCTGTTAATTATTTTTTTCATTCAGTAAAATGCTGAACCTTTTTAAAAGCAAATCTAATGTTGGGATTCACTCAACTTTCTAATTGAGTTATGGAATAATTATGAATAATCTGTAATATAACAGCTAATTAAACTAAGTAATCAGGGTTGTTTAAATGTCTTTTTTTTTTTTTTTTTTTTTTTTTTTTCAGAAAAAAAAAAACAAACAAACAAAAAAAAAAAACTCCAGGGTTTTATGAGATATTTTGGATTTTATAAGGCAAAAGTTGGGGGTTGAGAATGTTTGAAAAAAATTTTTTTTCTTTACTAATACAACTTTCAACAAATGCTTGATTACGATAATTAATTATAGGTAAAAAATAATAATTATAATAATCAATTACGGTAGAAAAACATACAAGTCAATAATAATAATCAAAATTATGGTTTGCTTTTGGATTAATTGATTATTAACACTAATATTATTAACAATGAAATTAAAATACTGAACTAGTGTTGCATCAGAACATGCAAGTAATATTTTGTTATGGATAAAAAATCTTTGGCAAAAAATTTTCCAGGCATGATAAGTACAAATTTTTGCAAGAAAAAGTTATTACGAACTTATAAACAACCCTGATTATGATAACACTATGCTAGGGGGGGTTTGCCTTGGTAGAAGGACTTTCTAAGGGGCTCTAACACTATTCACATTACATCTGGAGAAAACCTATCAAAACTCCAGACCGTTAGATTGTCAGATGCACGATGGGATGCGAACCCGGGACCTTCACACTTCAGCCATCTACCATTTTCAGTGACTATAACAACCCTGAATCATGCAGAAAAAAAGACTTGGAAATGCTTAAAATAGTTGATAACATCAAGAAGAATAACAACTGTACACACAGCTTGTGACAAAGTGTTAGATTGCCAGTTGTTTAATAATTTGCAACTTCTTATTCATCAATTATGTAACTACATGTATCCATTAATGTAATTATTGAAATTTGTGGATACGCAGTGTGGATGGTATGATGATTGGAATACAACCAAAAGTGTTTAGATAACTTAACTTGGGGAACCTTTCCCACCCCCACCAACTCTAAGTAAAATGCACCCCTGCATGGCTATTGGGCTTTTTCACTTTTTTACAGCTGAAAACAAATAGTTGATGAATACCGTTGTGATTAACTAAGCTCGTTTGAAGAAAAGAAAAAATAAAATATTTGTCAAAAAACATTTTATTCAATTACATTTATGAAACATGCTCAATTTCATTCACATATATTTCATTTTAATTGATCCTATTTTTATGAAGGGGCTCTTGTAATTAACCGTATTTTTGGGAATAGACCTATTTTAATAGAGAGTATTTTTCTACATTGTGACAAAATGGGCTCAAATTGGTGTGCCTCCGTGTAGGAGGAAAAAGTACAGAAAAAAAAAAAGAAGGAAAAAAATCATTAAAAGTTCCTTAGGGTGCTATGGCCTGCCAAACTGTTTTAGTGTTAATATATTTGTTAGTTTTGACCATAGGCTTTGCATCCACTATAAGTGTGAGAGGTTAAACAGTTTTTTGTTCCTCTTGCTGGATGAATGCAACTCACCAACTTCAAAAAAATATGAGTGGCAGTGTGATATTAGGAAATAAGTGAGGCATCAAAAAACGATAACTGGTTATTAAATTCTTGGTCCTCACAAAACAAAATTTACAGTTGCAACTAATGACTGCTAAAATTTTCATTACTCTGCAATGAAGGAGCTTACACGAAAGAAAATGTTTGAACAAGTGGAATTGATCAACAGTGTAACTGCATCGACAGCCCAGCACCAGAATTATATCTATTGTTTTGCAACATGACCTTTAACAGTTGCAAATGGCCAGCAGGCATTTTGTCCAAATCTAGCAGATTCCGTTACAATGCAAAATAGATATGAAGACAGAAGAGATAGCTTAAAGGACATGGTGCTATTCTGCAGAACTTATCATTTTTATTTATACTTTCTTTTAGAACATTAAATTTTCTGCAAAGACTGATTGTTCTGTCACGTATGTCACACTTTTTAAGCACTTTCTGCTTCCGAGATCTACAGCTTCAGTGCCCCATGAAGAGTGAAAATAATTCTGCACATAAACATGATTCAAAAACACTTAACAAATCTCCTACACTGCAATGTGAGCAGTACAGTGCAAACATCAAGGACGCAGTTATAAAAGATAAGTTCATAGAACTTTTGAAAGAAAATCTTCATTCGGTAATCAAATTTGTTGCAGTAAATTACAGCCAACTGATGGCTTAAAAAAAAAAATGATGCTTCTGTTATCTTTTTTTTAAGCATATTTGCTTCGTGTAATATGACAAGTAGCTCCTCCACAGTTTGGGTATGACTATGCAGTCATGTACCCTTTCGCAGAGCAGAGGAAGCTTTATCACATGCATGACACAACCTTCTCTTATTGTGCGGGTATGAAGATGTACAACCAGGTACTGTGTTTTGAGAGAATTTCTTCTAAACATACGTCACACATATGAACATTTCTGTTTTACATGTCTACTTAAATCTTCTTTCTGTAAAGCATTGTTAAATATGTGACACCATTGTAACCGATTTTCCAGTGCAGGTATGAAGATGTGTATTCAAATTTCCATTCTGAGAAAATCCCTTCATACATAACACATATGAGGTTTTTCTCTTGTCTGGGTATGAAAACATATACTCCAGCTTCCTTTCTGAGAGCCTGTGACTTTCCTTTCTGAGAGCCTGTGACTGAGAGCCTTGACACACACACATAGTTACACTCATGCATGGGTATGTAGATGTTTGATAAAGTGTGATTTATCTGAGAACTCATGATGGCATATATGACACACAAACGGTTTCTCCCCTGTGTGAGTACGCAAATGTTGATTCAAGTGATCCTTCCGAGAGAATCCCTTATTACATACGCCACACACATGGGGCTTCTCTCCAGTGTGGGTACGAAGATGTGTGCTTAATGACTGTTTATGAGTGAACCTCTTCTTACATATGTCACACTCATAAGGTTTCTCTCCTCTGTCGGTACGCAGATGTTCATTCAAGTTTCTTTTCGCAGAGAATCCCTTCTGACATATGTCACACACATAAGGTTTCTCTCCTGTGTGTGTACGAATATGTCTATTCAAGTTTTCTTTACAAGAGAATCCCTTATTACATACATCACACACATAAGGTTTTTCTCCTCTGTGTAGGCGAAGATGAGTATTCAAGTGTTCTTTCACAAAGAATCTTTTCTGACATACATCACACGCATAAGGTTTCTCTCCAGTGTGGGTCCGAAGATGAATATTCAAGTCTCCTTTCTGAGAGAATCCCTTATAACATATGTCACACACATAAGGTTTCTCTCCCGTGTGTGTACGAAGATGTTTATTCAATGTATCTTTCCGGGTGAATACCTTATTACATATATCACACGCGTGAGGTTTCTCTCCAGTGTGGGTCCGAAGATGAATATTCAAGGCTCCTTTCTGAGAGAATCCCTTATTACATAAGTCACATATATAAGGTCTTTCTCCTGTGTGGGTACGAAGATGTCTATTCAAGTCCCCTTTTAGAGAGAATTCCTTATTACATATGTCACAAGCATATGGTTTCGCTCCGTGTGGACATGAAGATTTTCATTGAATTGTGATTCACCAGAAAACTTTTTCTGGTAGAAATCACTTGCATAATGTTGCTCTCCTGTATGCATACCAAGATGTGCTTTCATGGAGCTTTTATTGGAGAACCTGTGTTCAATGCTTCACCTTCCTAAAACATCACCAGCAATCCTTTAAACATGAAGCTTCTTCAGGTGCTCTGCTCTGGAAAAGTATGAAGAATGAGAGTTCCACACAAAGACATTGTTGTAGATAGAAAGCAGCTTGTAAAATCTGTAAAGAAACACATGTTAAGCTTATGAAATGACTAAAAAAAAAATAGAAACAATCATTTATAACACAAGTCTTTAAATCAAACAAAAGAAGGAACTCTTGCCTTAAAATGTTACAAATATAAATCAAGGTTTTAGACATAACTACCCTGCCACTCTAAACACTTGCAGGAAATTTATTTGTTTGAGTTTAATATTAAAAAAAGACAGTACTTTCTAGTACAATTAGTATTTTATAACTTAAACTCTTTCAGATCAGGTGTATACAGTTGAGGGTACAGAGTTTGAAAAGATATTGCAAGTACATAAGAATTTTAACTTGAAAAGAGTTAAATGCATTTATAAAAATTATCAGGATTTTTTAAAACTCTTTTTCTATTGCAAATTGAATCTCTATAATTATATCTTCCAAAAAAAAAAAAAAAAAATCTACACAAGAGAAATTATATCTGATTTGAAAGGGTTAAAAAAAAATTGGACCTTCTTCAACTTCCATACTTGGACATAAGGTATGTGTAATGCTCATGAGTAGAGGTTCGGAATTTTTGTTTTTATGAAACAGATGTGAATTTAAGTGAAATATTCTTATAATTGCGAATAAATGCAAGATATAAGAAGTTTGTGAATAAAGGCAAATTTATGTCAAAAATTTCTTTTCTGTGTGTGTGAATAAATGCAAAAGTTTTTTTTAAATAAAGAAAAGAAAGACAGAAAGAAGGAAATCTACGTTGACGAATCAAAATCACAAATCAAATAAGCCTTCATATCTGAGTTGTGGCCAAATTAATAAAATTAATTAACAGATAGAAGATTCAAGTTACCCATTGCTTACTATTTTTGGAATAAATTAGAAGGCTTGAAAGCAAGTTTTGAATAACAAAGTCAAGGGATTTGGATCTAAACATAATTCTAAAAACGCATCTGAAAAAACTTTCAATAAACTTTCTTTGCCACATGGAATTAAATACAACAAATGAAGCCTATGTTCAGATTGGTTAATTATTTTGACCATCTGTATCTCTGTGAGTATGGCCACCTTAAAATATATTGCTTGAAAGCTTTCTCAAAAATTCCTTAGCTCTCAAAATAAGCTTATTGATGAGTACACAGAAAATCATGTTTTGTTGAATTCAACAAAAATTTGGTTGGTGCTATTTCAACCGAATAATTGGGGGGGGGGGGATGCCATAAGATAAACACAACAAACTTCTTTAAAAAAAAAGGACTGTTTTTCTCTGTAGAACACCAACGTGATAAGATAATATTTCTTCATGATATCCCTGGAATATTTTTTTTAGCTGACATCAGCACCCACATAGGTAGAAATACCCCACCTGCTGAAATTTAAATTGCAGTAACCCTGTTTTGTGCCACATTTTCTTCTGGTCACAACAAGGGTTGTCCTATTTCGTCCAGGGTGGAAAAAAACTGACGGTCAAAATCCTGCAAAAAACTGTCCCCGACAAAACATCATTTTGTCCACTTTTACTCAGTTTTGACTTGTAAACTAGAAACACTCAGCGATTAAATATTTTGGTTATTGTTATTAATTTTTAATGCAAAGTACAGAGAGTGTTGTTTCTCTCCCTCTATATCATACACACTTATAGTTTATGAAAACACTTGTAAAGATATTAACTGATTCTTGACTATGACAATTTTATTTTTCTGTTTTGATATTTTTTACTATGAATAATGCCATTGAAGGCTGTGTTGTACATTCAGACTGAAAATACGTTGAGGATGGAGTATTGCTGGAGCTTGTTATACTGGGTACCAGTGGCCGTCTCGTGACTTTAAACTCAGGGGCGTTGATCCGTATTAGCCCTGTGACCGGATTTAAAAAGGGCAGAAATGTGCTCAAAGAGCTGCGGGGAAATTGGAACTCAGGGTTAACCTGCCCATTCCCATTTTTAGGAACATACTACGGAGATTCCCCTTACAGAATTTTCATAATAAGAAAAACAAATTTGTATAATATTCATCTATATTTAACAGAAAATCAGTTCGATATGCTCGTTTCAAAATTTTAAAGTTGAAAGTTAATTCAAGATGCATGTAATTTATTTACCAATATATCTAGGTGTTTTGTTGTGAAAACTATAAATCGGTGTGGGCAGTTTTATGTCTCAGCTGTTCAGCAGGCTAATTCGCACATCTAAATGCAAAAAGTTCTCATTTGCCATTTTAAGAATAAAATTATAAAAATGAAAGAAGGAAGGTTATTATTATGTAAGAAATGATAATTTCATTAAAATTATTATAAGACAATACATATAAATCAAATGCATATTTACTTGTATTAATTTGAATTCTAGTTCAAGCCGCCTTTCTTGAGAAACTTCTGAATAACTGCTTCATAAAATTTTGATTTATTTTCATGTCGTAATTGAGAAAGCAGTTCTTTTTCAATAGAATTAAGACTTTCAAATGTCAGTCATACGGGACTTTCAGTCACTGAAGAGTCATACAATTGGGGATTCCCATTCTGAACGAGCATTGCTTCTAAGGTTTGGGTCTTATTGAATTGCTCCGTTGGGACTTTAATGCTAGTAGTAAATGGACATAATAGGGATGTAGATACTTGAAAGAATATTTTAAGTTCTAACAGCTAACTTAACAACCTCTACAATGAAAAAAAAGAAAAGAAGAGGAGAATTAATTTATATGCAATGAAAATTTTCTGGCGCTTAGAGAAAAAAACTTAGTGAAAAACGCAATTTTTGACACTGAAGGTATGTTAAGTCTGGATGAGTTATACTAAAAATCTTCTGGACCGCATAAATGTTAGATGCTCACATTGTTCTTGTAACAGATAATCGCGATGGGTAATAAAATTCCATTATACTTAGCATAATATTCAGATTCAATCCGATACGTGACTGAAAATAGTAACGTTTGTCACACGGACATTTTAAGCAGATTTTCCAGTTGATTTTATTACTCACTTCTAAAACAGTCTGAGCTCGCGCATGTAATTATAGATATGGAACAGTTATTAAAGCTTAACTTAACGCCTTACGTCTAATTGCACTGGAAAAATGTAGATGAACCATGGTCTATGTGCAATCCCTAGACTCGAAGTATAATTCAGATGAAACACTTGACAGTAAGTAACGTGATGTGAAAATGCGGCGTTTCTCTATCCACTGAAAGATGAAGATTTAAAAACATGAATAAAAATGTTCGAAAACTATGCATCTATTTGATCGCAAGTTTACTTTCTTAGTTTTGCATACAAATGTATAGGTGAGTAGGAAACAAGTTAACAGATCGTAGCACATATAGTATTTAAATTTACTAAACAACACGGACACCACAGCAATAATCCTGAACGATTAGTATTAGTCACGCACCACTTTTGAGAAGCTAGCCGAATAAATGCCCATAAAATACTACGATTAAATAGTTTGTCCCCCCCCCCCCCCCCCCCGTGGGGCCCCCCCCCCCCCCCCCCCCCCCCCCCCCCCCCCCCCCCCCCCCCCCCCCCCCCCCCCCCCCCCCCCCCCCCCGGCCCCCCCCCCCCCCCCCCCCCCCCCCGTGGGTCGAAGGGGGGGGGGGGGGACCAACCCCACCCCCCCCACACGGGTGCGGCAAAAAATGGCCACGATTGCACATGATATGCCTAGATTTCCTTTTTTATTTTATCTCTTATAATTAGCTTAACATGGTGCAAGAGACTACGAAGGGAAAAAGGACTGCTTATAATGATGCGTTTGAAGAAAAAGACGAACGCGAATATATGCTAGAGAAACTGCTAATTAAAAGACCAAGAATATTTAATATATCCATCACAAAAGGCACATGCAGATTGCAGCGACTGATTAATGGCTGTAAGGCTGGAATTGTGTACAAGATCATAAATTGAGCAATGCAGGTTGGCGTGGAAAGAGAGAAATTCCTTTTTTTCTACTGTTTGTCACTCATCTTCTATTTGCCAGGAATGAAAAAGAAAAATTGTAATCGGCTTTTCGGCTTGCGTGTTTAGTATACAATAAGATCACGCCCATACATTTCGGAGATTATATTCCCGTGTTGAGTAAAGGAGTGTGTTAGTGTGTATGTTATAGCTCGACTGCAAGATCGGATATATTGAAGGCGCTCACGAGATAGCCAATATCCAGAGATAGACAAGTAACTCGAGTCAAAAAATTTTTTTGGTTGTAATGTTCATGGTCAATAAGATTGTTGTTAGCTAGCGCTATTTTGGGAGGATATAACACATGCTACGAAAATGGTGTGAATTATTTTGATAAAGACTTCAATGTGTAATATATGAGAGGATAAGAGAATGTGACGATTTGGAGAAGGAAAAGCGCATGTCCATTTCACCGGACGTCAGTTAAGTGGATAGCACTGTAAATCTCTCTCCCCGAAGAACGACTTCGATGAGAGCACTCGCCACCGATATCGCAGGATAGTTGCTTTTTGTTTCTATGGACTGTTTGGCCACCATCGACATCCAGTTAATTGACTGATGGAGTTATTAACATAAGACTTAGGCAGTTTAATTGTGAGTTCGTCTAGCTCAATAGTGGCAAAAATGAAAACTACCAAATACTTAAGGTCCCTTATCACGGAATCCTTCCCGCAGAACAGAGAGAAGATAAACTTGAAGACTAAGCATACTATTATGTCACGTTAGTCACTGTCAGTGTGTGTGTGTTGTCTACATAGAAGACATGCACTAGTAGATAGCTAATTGTAGAAGCGTTTGAAGTCAGTAGCTGGAATGTCGCGTTTTTTACGGTTCACAGAGAGCAGGTGAGGCGTAGATGAGTGACAATAAGCTAGAGAGGGTGGAATTGTCACATCAGAGATAACAATACAACGTGCGATTTAATGGGATGCGAAAATAAAAGAGTTGAACACGACCATGATCAATGAAAAGGACTACTTACTAAGGAGCATTCTCGATCGGGAAGAAGATAACCGGGCTGTGTTACCATGGAGCTGTGTATCGCTTTCTACGCGAGATTGTATCGTTTTTTTCCGCTCTTTGGGGTTTAAGCGTGTGGAGAGTTCTAATATGTTTAACGCACATCGTTCAAAATATGGAGATGGAAGGACACTACTACGTACAATAAGAAATCAGAGAGAGAGAAAGGAATGAATTGTTGTGATGCATTTGACAAAAGCTGTGATTAAATCAAAACTCCTTCGTCATGCTTCCGTGGAAATCAAAGTCAATCCTGCGTTCGTGTGTTTCGCACCCTATTTTCTTTCTTCTTTATTTGCAGATTAATTCTTTCTCGTCTTCGATTCTATAATCTCAGAAAGGCGCGCTCCTAGTTCGAATAGCTTTAAATAAAGTGAAACCAACTAATGTCTACTATGTCTTGAAATGATTCGAATAATGTTGTCTGTAGTAGTAAATGGATGAAAATAAAATCTGTTAATCTTTCGTCTAGTTCTTCAGAATTATGTATTTAGAAAAATATAGATAAAACGACAAAGAAACTCAGCATGTGGTTGCCAGAAAAATGGCAAAAATTATTCAAATTAGGAAAATTTAAAAGTGATTCCACGCTTTTAGCTCTTAACTCAAACAAAAGAAAGTATATAGCACTAAACTCGACTATTTAGAGTCCATGTACACACTACACGGCTTTTTAATAGTTTCTTTTTTATTTATTTATCATTCTCGGTCGCAATATATATTGAGTAGATACATAATCCCAATATTCGTGGGCCAACAAAAAAAAAAAAAAAAAAATTTGTTGTCTCTTTGTGGGTTCAGTGAACTGAACGCATCGACTGCTACTGAGTTCATGCTCTATTGCGCAAAACAAATAATGGTGCCTATACATTTTTAAATAACTCTGAGAAATTATTTTACATACGATGGTGTCTTATATGTTAGTGTTTGTAAAAGTAGATATTTTAGACAAAAAACTACAAAAGTCATGAAAGCGCTTTTATATTGCTCGGAAAAATGAGAGTATAGCCAATTGGGCTACAGATTTTCATTGCATGGTTGAATTCTCGAAAAAATTAAAGAGCTCTTTCTTGACTCTCGAAAATAACATTCATGAACTAAATATTAATTAGTAAACTTGCATGTCTCACGATGCAACAGTTGGCAGCAAAATAAGCTCATATAGCACAAAAAGTTAACCTTCAAAAGATGGGCCGAGGAATTAACCTCTTTAGGGAAATAACTACAAAATTCCCGAATGTTTAAGCCTTTTCTTCTTTTCTGGATATTTCGTAACTCCTATAGATTCATCGTGGTCAAAACAGATTCACGGTAGAACTGATATAAGAAATAGAGCTTTTTATTTTTTATTAGCTGAGTTTCTGAGCACCATTATATTCTTTAAGGAAGCACTTCAAAAGATGCATAATTTTTCTAGGAGAGCAAGCAGCCTTAAGGCCGCTTCAAACGCTTTCTCACTACAGAAAGAACTAGCTGTATTTCACCGCCTACTTCAAAACAATCTCTGTCATATATAAATTTTCCCGTTTCTTTGTGTACACAAAAAAACAGTGAATATGTTCCAAAGCTGAAAAGGAGGGGTGATTGATTGGTTATTGATAAACGAGATGGATTTCTTTATCTTTAAGATGTTGCTTAGCTCAATCACTTTTTGGTGATTGAATGTTTCGTAATGACCAATTGAAACTATGGATTAAGAAATGCAATGTGGAATGTTAACACTTCTATTTTCGCATAGATATTGAATAAAATCTAAGTATAAATAAAGTTTAGACTTTTAGTGTCAGAGTGTGCATTTCTTGGATAATTCTCAAAAGTATTTGCGATTTCTCATCCCGTTTTCAGAAGCTACCCGGGAATCCGATGCGAAGGCCCTCAAAAATAAAGTTTGTCTGTTACTGTGTGCATTCTGTCATGTTCTGTTCATTCTGTCCGTGAAACGCTTTTTTTTGTTTACAGCATCACGTAAAACGACTGTGTGGCGAGAATGATATGAGTAATGGGGTGTCTATGTGTTAGAGAGAGAGTGTCACGGTCAACTTAAAAACATGGGCGTCCGTTTTTTAAAAAGAAATTCTGATTGGATTCATCTGATGAGATATTTTGCGAAAAATGACCTTTCAACTACGCGTAACATTTTGTGTTCCATGACAGCTATCACGTAGAATAAACCGACTGAAGCGATAATGATATGAGATTGAGTGCAGACGATCGATAGGTGGTCACACCTCAACTTAAAACATTAGGCCGTCGAATTTGTTAAAAAAATTCTTGTAGCGAAGAATTTTGAAAACTGTTTGCTGTGCGTGAACTCGCATCAATATCATCAAAATCTGCGTAATCGCCTGATGCTTCGCTGTCAAGCACATCACACTGACCTAATAACTGCGATAAGGTGAAAAACTGATATTTGGTGAAATGGATAGGTGGTCCACATCAGCTGTAAACTTATAAAGCATCTAATATAAAAAACATGCCATCAGATTTCGAGATTTTGTGAAATATCGGTTGTAAAAACTAGAAGTTGAACAGCTTCTTTGTTCCAGTATCTAAGTCTGTAATATAACGACGACTGAAAGTTGAATGATATGAAATCTGTGGTCACCACGATACTCTCGTGGTTTTGACTCAAACATTGAAACTAGTAGTGCAGTCCAATTTTTTATAACCAATTTTTGTATCACTATGAGATTTTGAAGATTTTAGTGCAAATTTCTTCTCAAAATACGTTCATATTTCTTCAAACATCACGTAATAACGACTATTACGGCATGAATACGAAATTGAGTGATATGATAGGTAGTTGCTGAATGTCGTGATAAGTGTGCACTAGGCGTTTGAATTTTAAAATATTTTTCCTTACATTTTGAGAATTTTGTCAAAACTCAGTTTTTAAAATGCTGAAATTTCGCTGTCTCCAGCATCACGAAAGAGAAAAGACGTGCAGGGAATGAACACGTATAAATTGGGCGGACCTGATAGGTTGTGTATCAACTCAACTGAAATTCTAGGACTGTCCTCAAGATTTGTTTCAAAATTGTTGATTATAATTTATGAAGATTCCTGCGAAAATTTATTTCAAATATGCGTAAATATTCGTTCGCGCATCACTCTCAGTAATTACGACTAAAGCAGATAAATGAAATGATATTACTTAGTTACTCTCTTGTAACGCTGCTTAAATATGTTAACAATACAGATGACACTCAAATTAGTGTACTTCGCATTCTTTGCTTTGGCACAGACAGATACATCCAGTCTGTTTGTTACATCCCTACAAATGGTCTGACGAAAGGTTCTTGCGCTGGTTTAGTGGAAATTGGATCCATTCTCTCAAAGACCCGTCATGCGCAGGACGTGTACTTCAGCTAAGTGTGGAATATAAATGTTTCCTGATTTATTTTCATTTACGAACTAGTTGCTTGGGTTTCAGATGACAGACGTGTAGATATTAACTGTAATTATAATAATAATAAGTAATGTTGTTGTTTTATCCCTTATGTTCTGAAGAATACAAGTTTACATCTGTACGACTAACACAGTTCCGCAAACCAATGTCACTTAAGAATGTATTAGTAAACTTAAAACATTTTAGTGATAAAACTGAGTGCCATGAAAAGCCGTAACATTCTTTAATGTCTTTAAAAATAAAATATCAGGTTCAAAATAATTAATAATAATTAAAAATAACATAAAATTTACAATTACACAAGTGAGAGTCATGAAAAACTTTGCCAATACATGCTATTTAAATCTATCACCTTCAAATTGTATAAAACGAGTGTTAACAATAGTCCTTATAGCTTGCCGATGGGCTGGTTTGGGGCTGGGCAATCTTCAACAAGACACCAAATTTTCTTAGAACGCAGTAAAGAACCGTACAAGTTCCTTGTGCCGATTTCGCAGAATGGGTTAATTAATGTAATTTTCATCTACAGTTTCCTCTCCGTATAATATAAAGCTTCTATAATTAGGAAGATTAGATGTAAGACCGCACACAGTTCTCATTCCATGTGATGATACAATATACATTAAACGAAAAAAAGAAAATAAGAACTCATAAGAAAGATAGTTGCAGAATATATATCAAAGTTTCATAAATGGAAAATTTTTGCGTTTAAATTTTTCGGAAATAAAAGAGTCTTTTAAGTCTATGACTGTGAAACACATTTCGCAGCAATCAAGTATATTTGTGAAACATTTGTTGCTATACATCTGCCTCAAGTCCTTGGGGCAACTGCCACCATTGAGAACACGTGAGTCTAAACATTCGTTTAAGTTGTTGCACAGTTTAACACACCATCGGACCCAGATTTAATCTGCTTTACTCTCATCATCACCAAAGCAGCAGCGAAAAAAGATCCCTCTTCGGTTGACAAAGTTGCTTTTGAGCATGGGATCTTTTGAATGCTTCGCAGACTGCTTAGTTTCTTCAACTGATGAGAGCGAACAGCGTTAAGCTTGCATTCAAGACTTAAAATGAATTAAAAAAACTAGGAATGACCCATCTACTGATTACATTCTTCGCTATATCTATTGCCCATACCACCTGAAAACTATTCTGTATCCGGCCTCAGGGAACATCGATATTCTACTGGGCCTGATTGTGCACTCCGAAAGAGGCATACGGACGCTCCTCATTAGTTAGATTCGGCCGTTTAGATGACGTAAGTGCTGGAACTCAATAAGTGAGCATCCCTAAGGCACTCTTTGGATGACTCATCGCAGTGCACAAGCAGGTTCCGGTTAGAATCGCGATGGTTCCGATACGGCATTGGATTCAGAACTAGATCGTTCAGGCATTCTAGGAGTGCAGCAAATGAGGCTGCATTGCTGGATCAAAATAATTTCACAAGTATGTACTTCGAAAAGTGTTTGTTCGCTCGATCTCAACCAGGTGACTCATGATTTAAAAAAAAAAAAAAAAAGCCTATTACTCTAATAATCAGTTCGGCTTCGAAGTATATCAGGTGATACGACAAAGTAGTAGCGGTTTTGGGGGGACAATATTGTATTTCCTCATTAGGAAAATAAGTTCAATCGTGTTTAAATTTATGGGGTTGTCCAGTAGATTGTAATTATTATTAATATTTACCGTTCGCGCCATTAATAGTTCAGGGATTTTAATTTACTGCGGAATTTGGAAAATCTCTGTGGTGGTAAAGATTACGAAGAAGCTGTTTGAATCCATAACAGCCTGTCTATCCGCTGTCTTGCTTGCTTTTTCGGGTGTTATGCGAATGGGTGTTCTACCCCTTAAATAAATTTATCCCCAGCCAACATTTATGCACTTTGTGAAATTACAGCCTATCTCAACTATGAATTCGAACTGAAACTTGATGTTCCAAGCAGTATCTATTTTTGGGCTTAAATATTAGGTGTCAAGCAATGCCGTTTTTTCGTATGTCAGTATTTCTCATAGCCAAAACGACTGAAGCTAATAAATTTGCCATGCATGTGAGTTTTTGACATAGGTTGCTAGATTAGAAAGCACTTTCCAAAATTCTTAACCTGTGGGAGGTTAGAAGGCCAAAACTTTTTTTTTTAAATCTCTCTCTGAAAGAAAAAAAGGAGATATCCATAAAATTCTCTCTGTAAAAAACAAGACTCATGAATATCTAAAAATAAATTTCAGGACGTTTTGAAATACGTCCTTCCAAGGAGAATAGGCAACCATTCTCTACACCTTTTTTTTTTCCACAGATATTTCTTGAATGAAAATAAAAAAATCTGTCTTTGAAATTCTTATTTTAAAATGTAGAAAAATATGAATCCTATGTTTAGGCATAACTTGTTTGTAACTAAGAACAAGCTGAAAACTCATTTGTTAGAATGTAAAGAGAGAAAAAAAAACTGACCTTACTATCCTGTACATCTCTCTGTCTATATGTATACACACACACACACACGCACACACACACACACACACACACATATATAAATGATGTATATAGATAAAGTAAAGGAAATAGTTAATGCAGTTATTTCATCAGGAATCAAAGAATGCAAGGAAAATATTCTTTTAGAAGAAAAGGTTGGGTAACATTGATATTAATCAATTTTCCGCCATTTCAAAAATACATGCTCCATTAGTTGAACAAAGGTTCGACAATTAATGAAAAGTACGTTCTCAAATCCAGTCATTTTCCTCTATTTCAGTTATATGCCTATAAACAAATTAAAATTACACATAAAAATTCCTTCGCGGACAAAGGACGTTTCATTTTTCTCCTTTTATTGAATGTGCATCTTTCGCCAGCAGAAAAAAAAAAAGTTTCATTTACTATGCTATCTCTGAAACAATCGACATTTTTCTGTTATTTCTAATCGGTTATTTCTAAACGTCCAAGGTACTCCATCTTTGCAAATGAAGCGATCTCGGCTTAGAAATAATAATAATAATAATAAAACCTGGATTGTTCTCCTTCCCTTCTTTTATTCGAGGATTTCCCTGGAGGCCCTCCGGTTCGTTTTAATTTTCTCTGGCAAGTCTGTTTAATTTGCTGGCCCATTTTCTGCGTGTTCGGAATTTCTTTTGGATGCGGATGAGTTTCAATTAAAATTGAGCGCTGCATTCGCTTGCTCGTCCAGCGAATTAACTGTGCCGTTTCGTGCGTGGCTAAAGTGGGGGTCACGTGATGTCTACAGTATAGTTAAAATGATTTGAAAATGGCATCACCTTTATGGATGTAGTAAAAGATCGACCTTTCTTCACTACATTCTAGATCATAGGTTCCCAACCTTTTTTGAACTGGCGCCGCCTTTTCTAGTGAATATTTCAATACCGCCCCCACTCCCACTCCAGAGAAATAAGAGCGTACATAATGCATGGTGAAAACAATAATTAAATTTAAAAAAATACCAATAGATAGAATATTGTTGGAATTGAAACTCTACCGAATTTCTTCTTTATTTAAAAAAGAGGAATAAAAGTTTTAGAGAGGTATCTCTTTCTCTCAACAGCGAAGTCTCATATCGAAATATGTGAACTTTCGCACACGTGATAGAAATGAATTATCAGAGTGATTTTTAAGTCTTTTTTAGACTATATTTGGTTAAACTTCCCACGCCCCTCCGTGCCATATCATGGCCTCCTAATTTTCTCTGGGTCTTTTACCGCCCCCCTGAAAGCCCCAAACGCCCACAGGGGGGCGTTATCGCCCACGTTGGGAATCTATGTTCTAGATTGTCCGTTAACCCATGACTTTAAAATACAGTGACATTTCTCGAGAGCGACCACTCTCCGTTCCGCGGAAAATCGGTCGTTAACAGAGGTGGTCGATCGGAGAAATATAAACATTTGATAGCCCCCCCTCCCCCCCCAAAAAAACCGCTAAAAATTGTCTGTCGTTATTTATGAATTTGCATAAGTAATTAAACACAAATATGCCTTTTTAATTTCAATTTCAATAATATATTTAGAAATTTCGGATTGCTTAATTTTTTTGCTTTCTCCGACAATTCTTTCGCCATTTTATTTTTTGCATCTGATAACAGATGGTGAGATTGATTAACAGTACATGATGAGACGAGTTGATGGCTAAGACGTGTGAAACACGTGGTGTTTTGTGAGCTTCTTGTACTTACTTTAGACTTGAAGTAGAGCGATTGGTTTGGTATGTATTTTTTGTTTATTTTATTCAGGAAAATGAAAAAAAATTGGACAGGGGTCGCTTATAAAAAAATTGGACATGGTCGCTTATAGATGGTTTTGTGGTCGCTTCTAGAGATTTTTTAACAGTAAGTAGATAGGGTGAAATATCGGTGCCTTAAAAAATTGGTCGTTGTAGAGGGGGGGTTGTTTAATAGAGGTGGTCGCTCATAGAAGCTTCACTGCATAAAGAAATCTCTCTCGCAAACTCCACACATGCGGTCAAATTACATCTTCGACAGTACTTTCGAAAATAGTTAACTGTTCGATTATCTTGTAAACATAATCAACATTTTTAAACTAGTCCAAATTCTGTTCTTTTTTTGAAATCTGACTCAGACTATGAATTATAATTAGCACTAGAGTGCTATTTCGTTTACTACGGTATTTCCTGTCAACATAATCTGTGTACACATTTTAGTCCTATCTTCCCAGAGATCGGCAAAGGTAAACCTAAAGTTTATTGCTTTTCTCCCCCTCATCCCCCGTTGCTTAGAGAGGGGGAGTACAGTTTCACTTAGAGGACGCTCCCTCATACTCTCCCCTCCGTTGGAAATAAAAATAATTACTGCTTGCTCTGCAATGGTCTTTGAAAGCAACTACAGAAGCAGAGTTGGGCAAAATACATAAAAAAATGTATTTTCGATGCAAAATACAAATTACATTTATTCAAACACGAAAAATTACAAAATACAAAATGCTTTCTAAATTGAAAAAATACAAAATACATTTATTTTCTTAATACATTCAAAATACGAAATACGTCTAAAACTTCAATTAAGTAAAATTTTCTACAGAAACTTCTAGTTTATTTTATTCCAGTGTATTTTAAGATGAACAAACAAATGTAATAGTAACTTTTTTTTTTACATATACATAAGTTTTTCCTGGAATAAATTGCATCTTAAAAGGCATGAAAGCAAAAATGTGTGACAAGTATTTATTGAACGTTATTTTTCAGTGATAATGAATGGAATTGAAATATAAAATTAAATATATTTCTAAACGAAGATGAGTTGAATTATCTTTCTACTTTAAGATACATTTATAGCCTTACCATCGCACAGTAGTTATGCCACTGAAAATGGTAGACTGCCGAAGAGTGAAGGTCCCGAAGAGCAGCTGTCGATCTAACAGTCTGGATTTTTGGTAGGTTTTTTCCAGATGTAACGTGAATACGCTTTAGAACCCCTTAGAAAGTTCTCCTGCCAAGGCACCTTCCCATCCTTGGCAGATTGCCCTAGTATAGCGTTGCCATAATCACGCAAACACAAGATACATTCATATATTACTACAAAAGATTATATTACTACAAGATTGTGATGGAGGAGTGGAATAATATCAGCCTTGATGTTTTAAGAAAAGGACTTTCATCTTTGAAATCAAGATGTAATATGATGGTTCAAAGAAAGGGCTATCAGACTGAACACATTAGAAAATAAAATTCTTATATTTATTTCTATATATATCTTTGCAAAATCGTTACAAAAATGTGTGAACACTCTCTGTAGGGTACTTGCGGGAAACCCCGAAAAAAAAATTGTTGTGGAATATTACTTAAATGAAATTAATTTACGTTTCACAAATCACCCGTGCATTAAGATTTTCTTAACATTAAGATTTTCTTAACTTTAAATGCCTGTGTCACATTGCTGAAGAGTTCTTTAGGGGAATTGCAAAAAATATATAACATGAATTTAAGAAAATGCTTTTAAAAAGAATTTAACAGTTTTTTTTTTTTTTTTTTTTTTTTTTTAATTTTAGTTTTACAGTGTTCTATATACGGTTAATGGGTTAAATATTTCAGGCTCTACAAATACTCAAGAGAACACATTAAATTACGATATATGTTTCCGAAAAAAAAAAAAAAATCTAATTTTCTCTTTTCTCTGACCAGAAGTTTAAATTTTAGAATGTCTAAAACTTTAGAGGATTTTTCGAACTACTTATTAGTTATTAGCATCAGATATTATTAAATTTATACATTTATGCATAACTTGCAATTATATAAAATAGGAAAATAAATGTCAATTTATGAAACTAAACTCTTCGAATAATTTGTTGGATTCAATTAAAATATTCAGATAATTTACTTTGATTTTCAGGTAGAAATTAAACCTTCATAATGTGTGAAAGATTATTTTAGTACGTGTTTTGATACTATCTGTGCAGTTTCTAGGACAACTATAAAATGGAAGCACTATGTCACGTGCTCCGAATACACAGCCTAAAATAAGATCCTGCGTCCACAACTAAAACGAATAAGTAAATTTTGAGGTAAATATATGTAAATAGTTAACGCAATTTTCTTCCTTCAAATTTCCCTTCTTTTCTTTTTTTCCTTGCTGAGACAGTGAGCGCACGCATTTTAAATTAAAATTAGCGAATTTTAAAATCGTGAAAAAAAAAAGAATAAAATATTAAATTTTTTTTTTCAAAACAAGCGATAGTAAGTGCGATGCTTCTAGCGTTTTAAAATATTTTTCTAAAGACAAGTTTTAATTATTGCTGCTGATAAAGGAACTCTTATTATACCCTTCCTAGACATCTCCGAATGACACTGGCTGGAGTTATTTATCGGTTGCTATCTTCCCGCTTTTGCCATCCCCACTTTAGAACGGGGGCCATACTCGCGATATTTTCCTTGAGTCTAGATCTGCAGGGTCACGCACTGATCGTTCTTGAAAAGGGGGTGAAATTGTTGGCGATCTCTTGGCGTGCCGATGTGTGGGACATAGACTCGACGCGTTGCATTTTTCAACAGGATTGCCAGATTAGGGCAGGGGGAGGGAGAGTAAAATGGCAAAGGCGCTAAGGTTTGAAATTTTTGGTGATGTATGATCAAGTTTGGCGCCAAACAATAAGTCCTCGAAACTGAATCTAGCTCGGCGATATCTTCCATATTGGGCGAGTAACTCGCACGCGCTACAGTTAGAGAAGTATAGTTAAAATATGCCAGGCGAAGATTGTAAAACAGTTTTAGTGGGCAGTTTTAATATCAATTTCAATTTCAAATAAATGCTTTATAGAACAAGGAAGACAAATAGGTACACTTTTAGATTAAGATACACTTTCCAAACAATATTTATAAAGGTGAAGTATAGTTAGAATAATCATGGCGAAGACTGTAAAACAGTTTTAGTAGGCGATTTTAATGTATATTTCG
>JAWZYV010017127.1:0-35526 GCA_038373885.1 Cheiracanthium punctorium | reverse complement strand
CATGAAATGCATAAGAATTACTTTTGCAATCCTGTAAACAAATTATTAGCACTACACACACCAAAATCTACGCAGGTCATGCGACCGTGACCTATAACATAGAAGCTCAATTTGAGCTCAATCGACTGCGCCGTTTAGACACTAGTGTTAAGACAATGAGTAAGGTCGATAGCCAAAGTGTGAAGGTACCGAGTTCGGACATACTGCGCGGCTGTCGATCTAACGGTCTACAGTTTCGGACGGTTTTCTGCCGATGCAATAGCGCACTTTCAAGAATTTCTATCCATAGACCATAATGTAAACGAATTCTTTTTTACAGCTCTTAACAACTTTCCTTTTTTTGCGCCCCGAGTTTTAAGTCAGAAGACATCTGGGTTGACAAATTTTTGTGATGTCGTGTGAGTTACATAATCCCCGTGAATCAAAGTCAAGTCACTCTCAGTCAAAATGTTCCTGTAGAACTGGCGAAAATCGTATTTTTTATCTGAATGTTCCTTTTAATTACTATTTAGCCTTACTTGCCTGGCCGTAGCAACAAACTGCTAAAATGAAAGATGTAGTTATTTGTTCAAAGTAAATACAGGACTATTACAAGCTTGAATTTTTCCTAGTTGGCTGTATTATTTTTTTTTAAAGTTAAAATCTGAAACACTTAAGAACACAGTGCGTATTTAAAATCTGAAACACAGATTTTAAATACGCACTTGAGTGCTATGTATTAAAAGCATATCATAGTCGATGCTTCTTCCCTAGTTTTCTTCCTTATTTCATTAAGTTGAAAAGTGTATCATTATTCATTGTTCTGTATTTTTTTTTCCTTGCTCCATAAAACACATCTTTGGATTCTAAATCTATCATTAAATCACCTACTAAAACTGTTTTACAAGCATATTCCAACTATACTTCAGCATTTTAAATACTGTTTGGAATGTGCATCATAATTCATGAGTGTGCCGTGTTTGTCTTTCTTGCTCACAAACTCTTCTTCAAAATTGAAGTCTATATTAAAATGGCCTACCAAAACTGTTTAAGAATCTCTCTCAGGCATATTCTAACTATACTTCACCTTTATAAATACCATTTGGAAAGTGTATCGTAATCTATGAGTGTACTATATTTGTCTTCCTGTTCCATAAAACACATCTTCGGAATTGAGATCTATATTAAAATCGCCTTCTAAAACTGTTTTACAATTTTCGCCAGGCATATTCTAACTATACTTTTCCTTTGTAATAATCTGTCGCGTTTGCCAGTTTCTAGCCAAATTTGGAAGATATCACAGAGCTTGGTTTGGTTTTTGAAGACGTATTTTTGACACCAAACTTGGCGATCAATTATCAAAAATTGCAAACCTTGTGCGACTTTCAACATTTTTTCTCCCCTTCGCTTTATCTGGCAATCACATCTGAAAAGTGCCTCGCCGTGACAAGGCATGTAGACAAAGACAAATTATGTCGACGCTGAAAAACATGCTTGATTTTAATCGTACTGTAGTTCTAACAACGAGTGAGTGTGAGGATTCGAAGCATGAAGAAACTAGTCCTTGTACTAAACAGTGAATGTCTGTCATACATACCTTACACATTACTGTTAACATTTAAATGGAAAATAGCGTCGTGTAATACTTATATGTACTGACTGAGCATAAATAAAATTATTTTGACTCTCAATTTTCTCACTTTTGTTCATTGAAGCTTTACTCGCGGATCCAGAACTATCACTAGTAAATTATTGCCCTGTTGTGGTTAACGTGAATCATAGTACACATGATTAAGCACGCATGAGGTACTCAAACGTGAGACACTCATTTTTCTAATGAACAAGCTGTATCATTTTCGAGCACTTCATATTACCAATCAGCCCCCCCCTTCCGAACAAAAATTGTAACGAGAATGATCGGCTCATGTCGGCAATTATAAAAGAACGATATCACTTTTGGTATTAAACACGTAAACCAGTATGTATCTTAAAATGTATTAATGTTGTCGAAATTCTCTTCAGATTCCCAACCTTTTCACTACCTTGACCAGAAATGTAGAGGGTTATTTATTCGGGGTAAAAATATGCATTAGTGTCGGGAATAAATAAATGTAATTTCTGCAAGACATAAAAATCTAAAAGCTCATGGTAACTGATCTAAAAATTTCGGCGTCGAGGGGGATATATATCCATCGCTACGCCTCTAATTTCGACTTCCTTAATTTCATTTTATTAATAGACCAACAAATTATTTTTTTCATTTAAAAAAGAAAAAGAAAACAAGAAACAGTTAAAACACAAAAAAATAATCTTCACCCTTCAAAACGTCCCTGAAACCTCTGCCCATTTAAAACTTTCATTGACACCCTCTGAAATCTCGGCTTAGACGATTAAATAACCCAGATAATAAAAAACGATTTCCCTTCAATATCCAAAACTCCAGAGTCAGACTGACAACCGCGGGATAAGCCAAAAGGCTGAGACTTTCCACTGCATCCAAAACAGTTTTTACAATGGTAAAAAGGTATCACGTCCCAGCTGACTGTGCCCCAGAGATATTTAAATTTTTTATTTAAAAAGTAAGCAGAAATAGAAGAAGAAATCTGTTAAAAGTGCGAAAAGTTATTTTCGATCCCCAATATGTCCCTGGAATAATATAGACCCATTGAAAACTTAATTGACTCCTTTTGGAATCTCGGCTTTAGAAGTTCAAGTAATTTAGCTCATGCACCCACTATTAGAAAAAAAGGTTTTTCTTCAAGATCATGTACACAGGGCCCTTGCTAAAGGGGGAGGTGGGGTAGGGGGAGTCTACCCTCTAATACTCGCAAAAGTCTGTTAAACTTGGCAAAATTAGACTCCTAATTGGCAAACTTGGTAAACAAAAATAAATAAATAAAATAGCGAGAACCATAATTCATTTCTGATACGCTTGACAAAATTACACAAACCCAGTTGGCAAAATTAAAAGTTGGTAATATAGTTGATAAAAAAATTAATAAGTTGGTAAAAACCGATATTTGACTTGGCTCTCCCCTCCTTAAATAAAGCCTTAGCAATGGCTTTGTATGTACCCCTTTATATACCCTTATATTATTCAATATACCCCTATCATACTGTCTGACTCGCGACTCCTGGACATGGGAGTCGGCACAAAATTTTCCGATGCAGGGATGGGGGGAGGACAAAGATTGTTTCAACATATGGTTATCGTATTGGAAAAAAACTAAAAAGCAGAGAAAAAACGGCATATAATAATCTAGGGGGAGGCAAATGATCCCCTTGGCCTATGCTTCCGAAGACCTTGCTCCTGGACAGCCCTTATGTCCGTATGTGTGCTACATACAAAACATAAGTAAGGGTGGCTCTCGCGCAACACTTATCTTACACCCTCCTCTCAGTCCGAAAAATTGTTGATTCGGATCAGAAATCTTTAAGTTATTTGAACCGTTAGATCTTATACCGTATTTAAATATATTGACACCAATATGTTATAACTTGTAACGAAATGTTCCAATATTATTGCATATAGTTATGTAGCTATAACGGTATGAAAATATCGTTCTGTTCCTTTAACGTTATGGTCTCATAACGTATTTAAAACGTTATTCAGCGAAATGCTATATTCTATAACTAATTGATACTGTATCGTTATTAAATAGTTAGGTGAGTTTAACGTTATAAACTAAGCGTTAGCATGAGTAACCGAATGCATTCTGTTACTTTTTGTTCAGTTTCTGAGTATAACACAAAACGGAATAACGTTATAATAAGTATACCATTGAATAACGTTATTCTGAATAACGTTATTGCAATAACGTATTCATTTGCGTTCTGTAGATTTGTTACGGTACGATAATAAAATACAAAATGTAACGTAACTAATACATAACGAAAATCAAGCAGTTATTTGTACATATAAAAATTTTGTAACGAATTATTTTGTTACAAGGCCGAATAACGTTACAATTTTGTTACGTTAAGTTACGGATCCCTGGTTTTAAAAAATCATGACTCAGACCCCTCTCCCTGCACCATTGAGTACGATGGGCAACCCCATTTAGTGTAGTAAGCTTTTTTTGTTTATCAACTGCGTTGTGCATGTGTACTTCTCTCTCAATTACGTTGAGCGATTTAAGTGCTCCAAAACAGAAAGAAACCATTTTCTATCATTTTTCACTGCAAAAAGCTCCATGCAGAGCGATCTACTAAAAACACTAAAAACCAGTTTCCGATTTCTTCTTCAAAAGAAAAGAAAAGGAGCACTTGTTACGACCTTACCAATTTGAAAAGATTTCCTCATTTTGGGAGCGTTTTCGTCTTCCCTGATTGGTCAGATATATAATCGCGTGCGCCTTCTCCCTTCTCCCGTCCGAAGAAAAACAACAAACAATAATGGCTGCCTGCATCGAGCTCTCCGTCGCCCAGGATCGAATATTAAGCCTGCTTATAAATATCAGGTTGTAACAAAAGTTTTCCGCCAACAAAAAGTTAATGCGGGTAGTAATCACCACCCACATCTATGATTTTCTGCCAACGTTTTGGTAGTTTTTCAAAGCCTTCGGCCCAGAAACATGGGGGCGCGAGACCAAAAACATAACTTTCAAATGCCAAAAATCGTTTGACAAAATATGAGGAAACAGGCTATCGCGAACTGTTTGCTGAGATCATATCTGCGGTGGCGGGAAACTTTCGTTACGATCTAACACAAGTAAGATTTTATTTTATATTCTTTACATGTTTTAATACACTTCTAACCTGTTAGTTTTAGATTTACCTATCCCGATGATGTAAATTTTTATTCATGTGAATTGTGACTCATGTCATAAAGCTAACATTTGGCGTGAAGCCTAAATGCTTTGTAGTCGTATCCTGTAAGTCTGTGTAGAGTAAATATCTTGGAGCTTCTGAATAATGAATCCTCATGGGGTGCATTTGAGAGCAGTGCTCTCCCCCCCCCCCAGTAGCGTACAGTGGCATGCAAGTTTTCGGGGGAGGGGGCGGTTAGTTAGAAGATTGACATATACATCCATTTTATGGAAGTTAAATAGGATCGTTTACATTAATTTCATTTTTCTCGGGGGGGCGGTCGCCCCCTCCGCCCCCACCTTTAATCCGCCCTTGGTAGCGTAACCTGGATTTTATTTTCTCGGGGGGGGGGGGGGCTCGGCATCAAATTCTAACCTAAAGTTCAATTGTAAGCTAAGTAAAGTGTTTTTATGATAATTATGATGTACAAAAGGAATGCTTTATGAGTATAATCTAAGTGCTTAATTTTATTTTATATTTTATTGCAGTTAATCCTTTAGAGAACATTTGATATGTTGTCAAAAGATGATTTCAACCACCTTGGAATGATCATCGCATTCTGCAGCTGGAGAAGATTTTCGCAAAAAAAATGTAGAATCTCGTTTTTTTTTTTTTTTTTTTTTTTTTTGTATGTGTGTGTGTGTGTGTGTGTATTCAGTTATACATTTCATTAGAAATAATTTTGTTTCAGCTATGTGTTTTTTTCAAACATCTAAAAATTGTTTCAATTAATTTTTGGCTAGAAATGTAAAATTGAAGCAGAAGTACGCTTGTTAATAATAAAAATCATTATTATTTCACATTTATATTGAACAATTTGGAGAGAGTGCCTTTGAGCTAATGAGCCTTGAAGAAATACCAAAATGTTATGAGCGTATCATAATCGAAAATTCAGGGGGGGGGGGGTTCATATTAAATTTAAGAGTAGAATAGCGAAGTTTCAGAAAAATATTTTTAATCAAAGGATTTTAAAACCAAGTAGGGGGTACATGGTCTCTCTTGTGAACGAAGGACACTACGTCTGTGACTGTTAATGGAAGTTTTATAAAGCATTTTTCTTAAAAAGAAAATTGTTAGAAGTGACAGTTATAAGCATAGTTTGATCAAAAATTTAACAAGGGTGCATATCAAATTCAATAGTAGAAAAGAAAAGTTTCTCATAACAAAAATTATAAGTCTCTGAAAAGGGCCCCAAGGGAGCACATGCCTCATCTTGTGCCCCTGCCGACGCAGCGTCTATGGTGACTGCTAATAGAGCTCAATAATTCCAAAGTTAAAATTTTCCTTAGTACATTTTTGAAAATAGAAAAAGTGGAGTGTCGTAAGCATAACGTGATCGGAAATTCGTGGGGAGGGACAAATGGGCGCTGGCAGAATATTTCAGGGATCCGTAACTTAACGTAATAAAATTGTAACGTTATTCGGCCTTGTAACAAAATAATTCGTTATACAATTTTTATATGTACAAATAACTGCTTGATTTTCGTTATGTATTAGTTACGTTACATTTTGTATTTTATTATCGTACCGTAACAAATCTACAGAACGCAAATGAATACGTTACTGCAATAACGTTATTCAGAATAACGTTATTTAATGGTATACTTATTATAACGTTATTCCGTTTTGTGTTATACTCAGAAACTGAACAAAAAGTAACAGAATGCATTCGGTTACTCATGCTAACGCTTAGTTTATAACGTTAAACTCACCTAACTATTTAATAACGATACAGTATCAATTAGTTATAGAATATAGCATTTCGCTGAATAACGTTTAATACGGTATGAGACCATAACGTTAAAGGAACAGAACGATATTTTCATACCGTTATAGCTACATAACTATATGCAATAATATTGGAACATTTCGTTACAAATTATAACATATTGGTGTCAATATATTTAAATACGGTATAAGATCTAACGGTTCAAATAACTTAAAGATTTCTGATCCGAATCAACGGCTTTTCGGACTGAGAGGAGGGTGTAAGATAAGTGTTGCGCGAGAGCCACCCTTACTTATGTTTTGTATGTAGCACACACACGGACATAGGGGCTGTCCAGGAGCAAGGGCTTCGGAAGCATAGGCCAAGGGGATCATTTGCCTCCCCCTAGATTATTATATGCCGTTTTTTCTCTGCTTTTTAGTTTTTTTCCAATACGATAACCATATGTTGAAACAATCTTTGTCCTCCCCCCATCCCTGCATCGGAAAATTTTGTGCCGACTCCCATGTCCAGGAGTCGCGAGTCAGACAGTATGATAGGGGTATATTGAATAATATAAGGGTATATAAAGGGGTACATACAAAGCCATTGCTAAGGCTTTATTTAAGGAGGGGAGAGCCAAGTCAAATATCGGTTTTTACCAACTTATTAATTTTTTTATCAACTATATTACCAACTTTTAATTTTGCCAACTGGGTTTGTGTAATTTTGTCAAGCGTATCAGAAATGAATTATGGTTTTCGTTATTTTATTTATTTATTTTTATTTACCAAGTTTGCCAATTAGGAGTCTAATTTTGCCAAGTTTAACAGAATTTTGCGAGTATTAGAGGGTAGACTCCCCCTACCCCACCTCCCCCTTTAGCAAGGGCCCTGTGTACATGATCTTGAAGAAAAACCTTTTTTTCTAATAGTGGGTGCATGAGCTAAATTACTTGAACTTCTAAAGCCGAGATTCCAAAAGGAGTCAATTAAGTTTTCAATGGGTCTATATTATTCCAGGGACATATTGGGGATCGAAAATAACTTTTCGCACTTTTAACAGATTTCTTCTTCTATTTCTGCTTACTTTTTAAATAAAAAATTTAAACATCTCTGGGGCACAGTCAGCTGGGACGTGCCACCTTTTTACCATTGTAAAAACTGTTTTGGATGAAGTGGAAAGTCTCAGCGTTTTGGCTTATCCCGCGGTTGTCAGTCTGACTCTGGAGTTTTGGATATTGAAGAGAAATCGTTTTTTATTATCTGGGTTATTTAATCGTCTAAGCCGAGATTTCAGAGGGTGTCAATGAAAGTTTTAAATGGGCAGAGGTTTCAGGGACGTTTTGAAGGGTGAAGATTATTTTTTTGTGTTTTAACTGTTTCTTGTTTTCTTTTTCTTTTTTAAATGAAAAAATAAATTTGTTGGTCTATTAATAAAATGAAATTAAGGAAGTCGAAATTAGAGGCGTAGCAATGGATATATATCCCCCTCGACGCCGAAATTTTTAGATCAGTTACCATGAGCTTTTAGATTTTTATGTCTTGCAGAAATTACATTTATTTATTCCCGACACTAATGCATATTTTTATCCCGAATAAATTACCCTCTACATTTCTGGTCAAGGTAGTGAAAAGGTTGGGAATCTGAAGAGAATTTCGACAACATTAATACATTTTAAGAGACATACTGGTTTACGTGTTTAATACCAAAAGTGATATCGTTCTTTTATAATTGCCGACATGAGTCGATCATTCTCGTTACAATTTTTTTCGGAAGGGGGGGGGGGCTGATTGGTAATATGCAGTGTGCTCGAAAATAATACAGCTTGTTCATTAGAAAAATGAGTGTCTCACGTTTGAGTACCTCATGCGTGCTTAATCATGTGTACTATGATTCACGTTAACCACAACAGGGCAATAATTTACTAGTGATAGTTCTGGATCCGCGAGTAAAGCTTCAATGAACAAAAGTGAGAAAATTGAGAGTCAAAATAATTTTATTTATGCTCAGTCAGTACATATAAGTATTACACGACGCTATTTTTCATTTAAATGTTAACAGTAATGTGTAAGGTACGTATGACAGACACTCACTGTTTAGTACAAGGACTAGATTCTTCATGCTTCGAATCCTCACACTCACTCGTTGTTAGAACTACAGTACGATTAAAATCAAGCATGTTTTTCAGCGTCGACATAATTTGTCTTTGTCTACATGCCTTGTCACGGCGAGGCACTTTTCAGATGTGATTGCCAGATAAAGCGAAGGGGAAGTGGAGAAACAATGTTGAAAGTCGCACAAGGTTTGAAATTTTTGATAATTGATCGCCAAGTTTGGTGTCAAAAATACGTCTTCAAAACCAAACCAAGCTCTGTGATATCTTCCAAATTTGGCTAGAAACTGGCAAACGCGACAGATTATTACAAAGGAAAAGTAATAGTTAGAATATGCCTGGCGAAAATTGTAAAACAGTTTTAGAAGGCGATTTTAATATAGATCTCAATTCCGAAGATGTGTTTTATGGAACAGGAAGACAAATATGGTACACTCATAGATTACGATACACTTTCCAAATGGTATTTATAAAGGTGAAGTATAGTTAGAATATGCCTGAGAGAGATTCTTAAACAGTTTTGGTAGGCCATTTTAATATAGATTTCAATTTTGAAGAAGAGTTTGTGAGCAAGAAAGACAAACACGGCACACTCATGAATTATGATGCACATTCCAAACAGTATTTAAAATGCTGAAGTATAGTTGGAATATGCTTGTAAAACAGTTTTAGTAGGTGATTTAATGATAGATTTAGAATCCAAAGATGTGTTTTATGGAGCAAGGAAAAAAAATACAGAACAATGAATAATGATACACTTTTCAACTTAATGAAATAAGGAAGAAAACTAGGGAAGAAGCATAGACTATGATATGCTTTTAATACATAGCACTCAAGTGCGTATTTAAAATCTGTGTTTCAGATTTTAAATACGCACTGTGTTCTTAAGTGTTTCAGATTTTAACTTTAAAAAAAAATAATACAGCCAACTAGGAAAAATTCAAGCTTGTAATAGTCCTGTATTTACTTTGAACAAATAACTACATCTTACATTTTAGCAGTTTGTTGCTACGGCCAGGCAAGTAAGGCTAAATAGTAATTAAAAGGAACATTCAGATAAAAAATACGATTTTCGCCAGTTCTACAGGAACATTTTGACTGAGAGTGACTTGACTTTGATTCACGGGGATTATGTAACTCACACGACATCACAAAAATTTGTCAACCCAGATGTCTTCTGACTTAAAACTCGGGGCGCAAAAAAAGGAAAGTTGTTAAGAGCTGTAAAAAAGAATTCGTTTACATTATGGTCTATGGATAGAAATTCTTGAAAGTGCGCTATTGCATCGGCAGAAAACCGTCCGAAACTGTAGACCGTTAGATCGACAGCCGCGCAATATGTCCGAACGCGGTACCTTCACACTTTGGCTATCGACCTTACTCATTGTCTTCACACTAGTGTCTAAACGGCGCAGTCGATTGAGCTCAAATTGAGCTTGTGTGTTATAGGTCACGGTCACATGACCTGCGTAGATTTTGGTGTGTGTAGTGCTAAAAAATTTGTTCACAGGTTTGCAAAAGTAATTCTTATGCATTTCCGCCTACGAATGCAAATCAACTAAAACGTACTGGTGTTTAAATGGTACATTCGAATAAGTTTAAAAAGGGTATGTATATTATAGATCGCCGTCACACAACCTGTATATCCATTTCTGGGTGTAATGAGCATCTTTATAACATAGTGAACTTTCTTGTATTACATCAGTTTTAAAGTATTTCAAAGACTGAGATAACCATTCCCCTCTTCTTTGAAATGCAAGAAATTCCCTTAAAAGTGCTCCTATGAGAACCCATGAATGAAGACACGATCCATAGATTGAATATTATTGATTTATACGAAAGTTAATGCGAGTCATGGAACTGACTTCACGCTAGATATACACTTACAGAATTTAGAGTTATTTTTATGTTAAAAATGCAAAATAAAATACCAGGGACCAAATAGCTGCCTGGTTTGTCGTTGCATTCGTGAGGCTCTTCGTATGTGTATTATATTTCTAAAGATAGGTTTATGTTTTTTAATTCTGACAAAAAAAATTGTACGGAAATCTATTTGGGTGGTCTATAAAAAGTCATTTTCGTTTGCACATCACACAGTTGTAAATTCACAAAATAAAAATATCATTATGTTCAAAATAATTATACAAAATAAACGTCTCCTTTTAAAATAAAAAATACGGTGAAGGGGATGGCATACCGCCTCAAATACAGCACTTCTATTCTGATTGAAAAGCAATTCCGCCTGATAGTTCCTTAAGTTCTGATATTTATGGACGAGAAATTTTCGTGAGAAATATCGTGTGAGACAATTCTCTGTCTCGTCTAGCGTCTCGCCTTGCTAAATATTTCCTTTCTCGTCTCGCGTCTTGCCTTGAAAAATTTTCTCTGTTTCGTCTCGCGTTCTAGTCTCGCATTCTAAACAGGAACGCGACACGATGCGATGAATCTCGTGTCCATTCCCAGTTGCAACTCTGCCGGATTAAAAGTGGCTATAATCACAGCGAAAAATGGATAGAAATGGCTAAAAATTATTTCGAGCTGAGAGAAAAATAAATTACAAATAAACTAATTGCAATAACAAAACAAAATTTTGATTTCTCCTCGTTTTGAAAGTGTCCTTAAAGGAATAAATTGTAATATCAAGTCAAGGTGCGCTATTGTGTTCTCGACATCCAGACAGTCGTCTACGAAGTTTTGTTTCGCTGTCGCAGAATGTCTACGCTTTTAAAAAGATGTAGACCATTGTTTATACCATCATGTTTGCGCATGCGCATTATAAAATAAATTTAAATAACATTTAATGATGCAAATGGAGAATTACAGACACGAACAAGCGGAATGGACCTATGACTAACGACGTTTAAAATGGCTAGAAATGTCAGAAATAGCTTCAAACAGGAAGAATACGGCTTAATTCCTTAAGTTCTGATATTCTGATTGTCTGAGGTGGGTGATTGGATGGGATATTTCGGTGTAAGGTCTCGACATACAATGTCAAATGTAAGTCATGAAATCGAAGAACCTTTCTGCGCTGTTATCTTTTGTCGCAAACATAGCCAGAAGTTTATCTGGAGAAGTTGTGAAAAGCAGCGGTGCACCCTGGCGCCGAATTGTAAAAAATTTTGAGGGAGCTCTAATGATTCGTTGGGACGTGGGGGGGGGGCGTTAAAAATACTACTCAATAGTTTAATAGTTTCCATAGAATCAGGAATTTTGTAATTACGTTCCAAAATGTGCATTTTTCATTATAATCATTATATTAAAAAATTCTTTTTACATTTCAGAAAATCTGCATAATTGTTTCAAGTATCCTATCTTAATTTCAAATTAAATAAGTTTAAATGGAGCTCATAAAAATGTATATAATTTAATAGACATGAAAGAAATAATGTTTTTTTTTCGCTTTTTTTTTAGATTACGTTGATTATCAACTCGGGGGATCTAGTCCGAGGGGAGTGCTCTCCGTGGGTGTTTTTCTAAGGGGTCCTAAACTGTATTTACTCGAAGTTTCGGAGAAAATCCGGGAATCTCTGAAAGGCTAGGTAGGCGGATGCGACCTGAATTTAAACCAGGCACCTTCCGTTTACTAGTTGAGAGCGCTATGTGCTCGGCGAGTGGTGGGGCACATCAAGTTTTTTAACTTAATTTCAAAAAAAGGAAGAGGTTCTATGTTAAACGCGTATGATTTTTAAAAATAACTTTCACTTTCTTTGGTATTGTTTTGGATCAATATATTTAAAAAAAGGGTCAATTATCTTTTATTTCACATTAGAAAATTTCACGATTGCAAAACTATAAAGTAACGAATCCGAGTATCCGGAAATAATCTTCAAGATGTTTCTTTATCCACTCATCTTGCTTAGCCCTAAAAATTAATACAATTTTCTAACGGTACCGCCACATTTCTGTCAATTCAACTCTGTTTAGAAAAGATTCGAAAATCGAGATTCGAAATAAACTTTAAATTTGCGCTTTCAGCTTATATTTATCAAAAATTTATTATGGTTAATTTTTTTAAGTTTAAAAAGAGTCTTTTTTATACAAGCCCAGTATTTGGTTAATTGTTGAAAACTTTTTACTATGGATAATAATACTTTCATCACGAAAAAGAGTTCGCTTAAATATTACGAAAGATTTATCGAAGAATTGGTTATTACAAGTGTTTCAGGCTAAGGAAGGATTGTGAGAAAAAGGGAGAAAACGTGAGGAAAATGCAACCCCCTACACATTTTTAGTTGCTTTTTCCAACGATGTATCTAATCAGGGATTTATAAATACAGGGTATGTCACAATTCTCTCCCGGGTTTGGAAGGCTTATAAAAAATAATATATTACCGATATGGCAAGTTATCTTTACTGAAGAAAAGAACACTACAAGTTTTGTTTCACAAATCACGAGCTTCCTGTATCTCTAAATATATACATATAGAGTGTGTCACAACCCCCCCCCCCTCCGGGTTTGGAAGGCTTATAAAATATATTACCAATACAGCATCAAAGTTGACTTTACGGGGAAAAGAAACATTACAAGTTTTGTTGTTCACAAATAACCAGCTTCCTCGTCGTTGAATTGGTCGAGGCTCTATCGACGACAATCGCCTTCATCCGTGGCCACCACGCTCTCCAGACCATAAGTATGCGATTTTTTTATGGAGTTATATAAAAGATCATGTGTTGGTGCCCCCTGTGCCTCATTTACGCCAAAGGATCACAACCGCATTCGCTACCATTGATCGCGACAAGTTAAAGCGAGTATGGGAGGGAAGAATTTGACTTTACACTTGATAGCTTCCACATCACGAAAGGCTCACATATTGAACATTTATGAAAAAAAAGCTTGTAACATTCTTTATTCAATAAAGTCAACTTCGTTGCTGTATTGGTAATATATTTTTTAATAAGCTTTCCAAACTCGGGAGGGAATTGTGACACACTCTGAATATATGTCTGTTCTTCTGTCTCTGTAAAGTATTAAGATAAATTCTAATATTCTGCGGTTTCTTTAAAAAAACGAAAGTAAAATTAAAATTACAAAATATTTAATTTCATTTAAAAAATAATTCCTTGTGTAGGGGTCTCTTCGCCCTCCTGCCCCCACACTACGGGGTAACATTCAAGTGTGTGTTCGGGGGTTTCGGAGGCTTACTGTACACCACTGCTAGGGGCGTAACCCTTGTGAGGAACACTTTCCAAACATTGTGTTGAGGGGGCGCAAAATTCAAACCCTGCCAGAAGCAATCATGACACCTCAGCTACAATGCTGTTGCTCTTTCTTCTCAACCGAAAGCTGTCGGGAACCTCAAGTTTGCGTTTTTCTTGACCCCTCCAGGAACAAAACAACCCTCTGCAAGAAAGTCGCCCCCTCAGTCTCTAGGTCATCTTTTTATGGCTATTTTATCTGCTAATCATCTGCAAAGGCAAGAAATATTTCTTGCTACTTCTGACTAATTCATTTGAGACGATTACTTCTCACAAAATCCTTTGAGGAGTTCTTTGTGAAAAAGCTCCGTACCCCCCAGGCTTTTGTCTTATCGAAAAATAGTAGCACCACACTCTTAAGAGTTTCAACCAATATAGAAAAAAAAAGATATTTGACAGTAGAAAGATTGGAATGAAATTTTTGAGGGGGCTGAAGCCCCGCAAGCCCCATGGAGTGGACGACTGTGGCCGTACATATATAAACTTAAATTCGGCTTGATGGAAAAAATATTAAAACTCATGCCAAAAGTAACCGGGGAATGATATATCCCGATATCCTCAACCCCGGCTTCATGTGTTCTTACATCGTCGGTCTTCTGTCAAATGAATTTATATATTTAAAAGGGGACAATGTGATCATGCTTTCCTCATGCTCATGACTAAAAACTCATCGTGGTCATGATGCACGAACTGCTTGTTGTACAAAATTTCTTCGGAAGACAATAAATCAAATAGTACAAATTGACATAGTTTCTATAAAACTAGGCGCAGAATTTGAATACGGCAGCTTTACGATTTCACATTAGTTCTGTCTCGGTATGTTGGAACATTTAATAATTAAGAAGAGGAGGAGTGGAGATTACAGTACTTACATTTTTTGTACTGATATTTTTTTAAACATTACTTACGTTTTTTCTCTATTACGTACCATCATAAAAGTACGCTTATTCACTATCTCATAAACCTCTTATACCTCATTAACGGTAAATAGAACTGACCATGGTCTCTTCATGATTTTGTGATTTCTGTTTAGTTCAACCATGGGGGCCGGGAGGGGGGTGAAAGGGGCGCACTTGCACCACGCTGGAGTTTGAAAAAAGTATAATTAACCTGAAAATATAAGTAATTTGTTTTACACTTAATACAGATTAAAAAAAAAGCCTAAATGTGTGTGTGATATTTTCAATTCTACGTGTAACTGTCGCATTAAATTAGCTGTTTAGACCTGTGTTTATGGCTTAATATTTTCTACCATTGTACATGAATTTGAAACTTTTGAGAAGTCATCCACATTTTTATTTTGGATAATGTTGGCGCACGCACATGAGCTCTCATAATGTATTGACCAACGCTTACCGTCGTAGTAGTGTTGAATGCGTCACGGCATGTGTCCGCAATCAGGAAAAACTATTTTGAAATAGTCTCGATAATATTCGAGGTAGACGGGACTGGGCTTGTCTTGAATTATCGAAATCATCAAATTAATAAAAAAATAAATGGAAATAAATGAATTTTTGTGATTTGAGTACATATTTAAATGAAAAATGTAGTTACATGTAATCATATTACTGATTAGATCAGGTTAATTATATCAGAATACAATAATCAACTGTTTTTTATTGACACGTTGACTAGTTTCCGAACAGCAGTATCGCACCATTGCCAAAGCAGCGTGTCAATACTGCACAGAAATGTCTATGAGAACATCTACAGAAAAAATACACCCACTTTCTTTGGAAGAGGGATTTCTGATAGGGCTTCCGGGTGCACCAAGTATTTGAATTTTCGTCCTGCAATTAAAAAACTTGCCTGTTTCATATGTGTTGGTCATTATTTGGGAGCTAAACTGATTTTTTCACTAACTGAGATGTATAGAAAACTAGAACAATCGAGACTCGAACTATCCAGACTCTATTGTGAATATGATTAAATACAATTATTTTAGGACTTAACGCTTAAAGTTTAACATTTCTTTTTAACATTATAGAGTTAATTTTTCAGAGATTTAAACTCAAAAACTGTTAGATGAAAATTTGTATTTTGAGATGGTGGTTTTTTAAATATTAAGTGAAGGCATCACTGCGTCATTTTCGAAACTTGGGCTCAGTTTTAATACGTGGATGTCCTTGCCAACTGCACTTAAGGAAAATCTGCACATGGGCTATCTATCATGGAAGGAGCAGGTTACCTTGGGCAGAGGACTTTTTAAAGGGTTCTAACGCGTTTTCACGTAACATGTAGAGAAAACTGGCCAAGACTAAAAACCGTTAGATTGACACCCGCGCGGCAGATCAGAACTATTGACCTTCACATTTTAGCCATCTACCATTTTCAGTACTTGACATGGCGGGGACCCACCCCTAAGCCAAAAATTGCTATATACATCAATACTAGACAAAATACATTTTTTCGCTTCAGTTTTTCTGGGAAAAGTAGTCTATTTAAATATTAAACAATGTTATCAAAATTGCATATAATTTAAATAATTAATTATTAGTATACTTAAATTGAGGTATTACTAATTAGGCCAAATTAATAGTTTAAGATTTTGTACTTTTCAGCTGCGACAAAATATCTATGACGATGTTCATTTCACATATTAATGCTACATTTTCCAGTCAAGACTCTTTTTCCTTCAAACGCCAAATAGTCTAATTTTTTATATGCATGTATACAGGGTGTCCCTGAAGGTAGCTAAAATACATACAAAGAAGCATTTTTCTGCGTTGCAACGTTTGGTTGGAAATGAAAAATTTAGATAGTTTCAGCACGATAGGGATCCAGCCTATTTCGCAAATAATGCGCGTAATTACCTCATTGTCATCTTTGACCTCCGATGGATTGGACAAACGGAACTATACTCTTGGCCAGTAGGTTCAGTAGATTAATCAATTATCGAGATTTGCTTTTGGGGACATCTCAAGGCACTCGTTTACAAGACTCCAGTTGACTCAGATGGGGGCCTCATTACAAAACTTTAGTAACCGCTGCAACCGTTCGTGGAACACCTGGCATCTTCGAAAGGGTACGCCAATCACTTGCTAGACGCTACCAGCAAATTTGAGCATTTACAATAGAGCTTTTTCATTTCTTCTGCTTTTGCTATATTTCCACCTACACTTTTTATTTCTAACCTCACACTGCTAATCTGCTATACAAAAAATGCTTCTTTATATGCATTTTATTTATTCTTAAAGTTTGGCCTATGAATTCAGTAATACCGTATATCTTGTGTGCACCCTCCTGGAAATGATCCTGCCGGCACCCTTGAATTCAATCGTCCTTCAGTGAGTATGGACGAACTCCAAAATCTGTACTATTCCCGGAGTTCACCGAAAAAATTCTGATGTGGACACCACATGATTTCCTAGAACGTCTATAAAATCAAAAATATTTTCGGCGCACTTTCATCTAAACGTATTTTGTTTGGAAAAGATAAAATACTGCAATAATACTATGGTTTAGCGAATTCTAGCCAAACATTTGAGATATCGCCAAGCTGGGCTGTCTTTGAAAGATTTGCTTTTGACACTTAATTGGGATATATTTTTCCAAAAGCCAACAAACTTGAGATAGTTCGCGAGATTTTGGGCAATAGCAGAAATAGCGATTCATCACAGACTTTCAATTAACTCAATATATCCATACACTTTAATGTATTTAAACACATCTGGCTGACCCTGTAAGTAAATTACCCAGTCGATTGCAATCAAAAAAGAGATGCCCAGTTAGATGTTACAATAATTCTAAATACAAAATTTCAACATTCTACGGTTAAAAGTTTTAGAGTTATGCGAAATACAAAATTAATTTTGGCCCCGGATTTGGCGATATTTCGGCAAAACTCACCGAGGTCGATGAAAAATAGTAGGATTTTGGGCATTGATCAAACAATGACTGACTACAGTACGTAATATATTGACGATTTCCATAGACATTAATCTATTGAAATTCTTTTCGGTGGTCCTGTAAATAAACTCTCAAGTAGATTGGAACCGAAAATCGAAAATCGAAATGCACAACTAGATGTAACAACAATCTTGGATGAGATCCAAGAAAATGACATCTCTATAATTTGTTGATATGAAATTTCAGCAATCTACGACCAATAATTTTTGAGATATGAGGATTAAATACATACAAATGCACACTAAAATTCGCCAATCTTGGCGACTTTTGGGGTAATTTTTGAGGGAGGCACGTGACCGTCGTTGCACCATAATCTAACTGCATGCTAGGATGGTATTGTGCTTGAAAAGGCTGAATGTCTCTAAACCTGCCATTTTACCTTAATGTGTTGGAATTTTTTGAGTGTTCCTGTAGAAGAACTATAAATAGAGACACTATTTTCGGTGGAGAGATTCATTTTGTGATCCTTAACAACATATATCACTTTTATTCGTTTGAAATAGCCTAATACTTTTTAAATACGCTATAATGAATTTCTGCCCATAGAAATTCATTATATTCTGCGCGATAGTGAATTTCTGCCCATACGTAATGTATGAAAAATCTTTTGGGTGGCAGTAAAGATTGGATAAGTTTATAAACGTACCCGATGTTTTAATAGATGAGCGAGCTGTTGAAAGAAAATGTCCTGGAATTTGAAATAAGGCCGTGAGGGGATTCTAAAGATTGAATTATTATTTATATAAAAGGACCTGATGATTGTTGGTTGCCTTGTAAATGGCTGGCATCTAAAAATATATGTGTGTTTTATAAATCCAATCTTATCTCAGGATATTTATAGTATTTTGTATGATGTTTTAATAAAATTTGAAGATCAGCGAGAAGTTTAGCGTGGGAAAACTTTACTTTGGCCCTGTAAATAAACTATTCAGTCGACTGGAGCCAAAACGGGAGATGCACAGCACAACTAGATGTTACAGCAATCCTAAATATAAAATTTTAACACTCTACAACCAATAGTTTTGAGATAAGTGAGTTGCATATGTACAAACGTATGTATAGACGAGAAAAACTCGTCGAAATGGACTCGTGATCGGTCGTCGATCGTAAAACGGAGACCTACAATATACATACTGAATTTGAACTTATACGAATGCACCATTTAGGCACTAGTACGCCTTAAATTATTTGTGTCTATAGACCATAATAATGTATAAGAATCCTGTTTTGCAACCCTGTTAACATACTATAAGCTGTGCACACACCAAAATATTTGCCGGTCGTGTGCCTGAGATCTACAATATACATATACTTAATTTTCGCTTAATCAAATACACCGTTTAGAACTAACGTTAAAACAATGAGTATGGTAGACAGCCAAAGTGTACTGGTCCCGCGTTGGGGCATACTGCGTGACTGTCGATCAAAGGATGTAGAGATTCAGGCGGTTTTATGTGCATGCAGATACAAAGTAAATACGTGTTAGAATCCCTTAAAAAGGTCCCCTCCTCAAGGCCCGCCCAAGTCTCCCTCTCCCGTGGGTAGATGCCCTTCGTGTAGGCTTGCCATAACACAAAATACTGAAATACTCAATAGACGCTAGCGCACTTTCAGTAACTCCCGCCCAATGTATTAAATTCTTTTTGCAGCCTTGTAAAAAACTACACATCTTGTACACGCGAAAATCAATATGGGTGGTCTATAATATATATACAAAATTTCAGCTCAATCAAATGCACTATTTAAGAGCTATCGTGTTTGCTTACGTACACAAATCCATCACCGCAAAAACAAAATAAATGAATTAATGCCCGAAAACGTGTAAATACATGAACATCTTAAAAGTCGAATATTTTCATGATTACAATACTTTCCATATATGTTCGGAAAGTAAAAATGCGATAGACTTAAAGATGAGGATCATTGATACATGACCAGGGCCCGACTAAGACATTCGCAGGCCCAAGGCCTAGTACATTTTTTGGGCCCCTATATGGCTATCGGGGGGGGGGGGGAATACAGGGATATATCCCCCCCCCCAAAATTTTCGGATTAGTGGTCAAAAGACTAATGCCGTGCAGAAATTCAGTCTTTTTAAACACATAAAAGTTCATATTCCCCCCCCCCTCCCTTGAAAATTTTTCCTGGCTACGCGCCTGGTGGCTTTGCTTCCTCTACCCCCATAGAAGAAGCCTGTATAGTGTATGCGTTTTAGTTAAATTTATTTTATGTCATTAAAACCTAACAAACAGCAGATACTTATCTATTAGCACTAAACCAGGGTTAATATACCAAGGCCAGTCGCATGGTCTTTTTCTAATGTTTACACTTTAGATCCTATTTATAAAATATCGTTTCACTGGAAGAAATTCTAAAAAAATTATTAATACCGAATATCAACCACTGTTTGGAAGTAACTGGCGTTGCTGTCCTACCTTTGTATTATAATAAAAAATGAACAGTAAATCTTCATAGATAATCTATAAAAGGAATTTTAATGAGGTTTGAATATGTATTTTTTAGTGATTTTAATGTAATGCTTTATTAGTATAAAGAGCAACCTTAACATATGGAATCTGATTTGGTTCAGGGTATCACTTCACATTTTATTGCTATTAAATATTATTTATATCCGTGCTTAAAATGTAAATTTGATTACCAGTATTGTTTGATTAAATTACATTTAGTAATACTTGAACAATTTTTAAAAATCCAGCACACTAAATTTAGAAATGACAATAGATTTCAAACATAATTATGTTCATAAATTTTGTTTATGATTATTTATCAGGCATTGATTTTAATATGTATGAATTTGACTTCTTTCAAACTAATATTTCATTACAATTAAATATTAAGTGAATATCAATACCCAATAAAATAAATTTGATTAGTGTATTACTTCTTTAAATGACATACATACAGTAGCATAAACAACAAAATTAAAAACTAGTAGTCTAAATTAAGAAAACAGGAATTATTTAAAACAGAAATAACCACAAACAAAATTTATTAACATTCTTGCCAAACAAGATTTCATATTAATACAAATTCAAATTGTAGTTTATTACAATCCAATGGTTAAGCCAATATCTATACTTAATTAGGCAATTTTGATTAGGATTACTTGATATGACAGTAGCATAACAGCAAATAAAAAAACCGTAGTACAGTAAATGATGAAACACTAATATATTCAAGATGGATATAATCACAAATAAAATTTATTAACATACCTGATCAGCTAGCAATGTTTTTATACAGAATTTGACGTTATATTTCATAATATGAATTATATAGTGATTATTAAATTAAGAAACAAGAATATATTTAAGAGAGAAATAATGACAAACAAAATTTAACATTCTTGCCTAACAAGATTCGACATGCCCATGAAGTCAATTGTTTCAAGCTAATATTTCATAACAATTCAATGTTAAGGCTATCAGTACCAATAAGGTAAATTTGAATTCAATCTCAAGTGATTATCAGTAACCAATATAGTAAATTTGGTTAATATTACTTGTTTAAATGACATACAGTAACATTACAGAAAAATTAAAAGGAAAAAAAATCTAGTACTCTGAACGAAGAAATAGGAATAAACATAAGATTACATAATTAGATACGAACAAAATTTATTAACATACTTGTTTTGTTTAGTAAGCATTGATTTTAACATATACAGCATTTTACTTGTTTTAAGCTAATATTTCATAATTCAAGTCATTACTAATGCCCAATAATGTAAGGGTATAGCTTTACTATTACTTGTTTAAATAACATTCATTACTATAACATTAAAAAAAAATTCAATAATTTAAGAAATAGGAATATATTTAAGACAGAAATAATATCATGAACAGAATTAACATTCTTGCTAAACTAGATTTGATTTTAACACGTATGAATTCAATTTGTTTCAAGCTCGTACTTAATTACAATTAAATGTTAAGTTAATATCAACCAATGACCAATAACTTCAATTTGATTTTTGACTAACGTTACTTGTTTAAATGGCATTCAGAAACAGACTGTGAGACAGATAATGAAAATTAAATAATGCATATCATTTTAAGATCTTTTTATAAATTGATTTTGGTAACTAAACTCATTTAATCATTAAAAAAAAAATAATCACTTACTAATGATAAAATTTCATACAAATGCTTTTTTTCTTGATTTTTTGGCAGCAAAATCATTAATGATATCATCAAATTCTATTTGTGAAGTGATTTCACTTTCAATACTTAAAATAGAAAAAGCTTGTAAATTTTCTTGTGATAATGAGTTTCTTGTTAGACTCTTTATTCTTTTCAAAACTGAAAAAAGACCTTTCACTTGTACAGTTGCTGACAGGAATAGTTAAAAAGATTCTAAAAACAGTTTCTACATTTGGAAAGGTGTGGGAAATGTTTAAAATCCTCATATGCTTCAGACACTCCACAGGAGAACTTAGTTCATTCAAAAAAGGCCTAAATTGCAGAAACTCATCTGGAAAACTTTCTTCAATGTCATCTGAATAAACTTCCTGAAACTTTTTTGCAGATGTTATGATATCTGATTCAGACAATGAATTATTGCATACAAAACCAAATCTTTTTTTCAAGATAAGAGTATGCATTCATTCTTTTTTGAAGCTGTGACAAAACTGCATCACTAATGACATAATGACATTCAACTCTGAATGCATCTTTGGGAGTAAAATGCCATTCAGTTTCCGGCTTTTCATCAAGCCTTCGTGATATATATTTTTTTCTTTGGATAGAGTAAGTAGAATCATCAACAAAGGCTTTTGCTTCTATTTCATAAGTATCCAAATTTTTCCGTACTACTTTTATAAATTCAATAAGAGAATTGTATAATGGAACAACAGAAGAAATATTTAACAAACCGCTTTGAAAAGTTTTGTTGGTTTTTTCAATGCGCTGAAGAATCGTATCCCATATTATCAACAATACTGCTGTCTCAAATTTCTCCATTTTATTGTGCAAACTGCGCGCTTCATTTCGAGTTGCTGCAGGCTCTGCTTCATTTGCTAGTTATTCATCATGCAAAGTTTGTCGGACAGAAATGTATCCTTGACGTAGGGCTTTTGTTGCGTCAGCTTCAGCAGACCATCTTGTGTCTGACAAGGATTTTAATTTTAATGCAGTTTGTGAACTCATTAGTGCCTGCATCAAAATCTGCCATCTGCGGGTGGAGGCTGAAAAAAAATTGTAAACATTCTGCACAAATGTGAAGAATATTACAGCCTACTGGCATGATTCTACTGCATTCGTTCCTACAAGATTTAACGAATGAGCAGAACACGGCACAAAATCTGCTAACGGGGTTATTTCTTTAATCCTGTCCTGTAATCCGGAATACTGACCTGCCATATTGCTGACATTATCGTAGAACTGACCTCTACAGTCTAAAATATTCAAATTTACAGTATCAAAAAGATTTAAAATACAATTCGTTAAAGAAAATGAGTCATGACGATTTAGAGGCACAAATTTTATAAATCGCTCTTTCGGTTCACCTTCTTCTTTGACATATCTCAAAACAACTGCCAGTTGATAAATATATGTTATGTCTGGAGTTGAATCGACAATGAATCCAAAATATTTTGCTTTTTTAAACTCTGATAAAATGTGACACAAGACTTTTTCAGACATCAGTTTTAGAAACTCTGTAACAATTGTAGAAGAGAGATAACTAACTCTTCCTGTACCAGGATTACCTTTGGTTGCTAAATGATTGGCGATAAAAGGGTCAAACTTTGCAATAAGTTCGATATAGCCTAGAAAGTTTCCATTGCTAACAGACCCCACTGTTTCATCATTTCCAAAAAGTGAAGCCCTCTCTGTGCCAAAAATTTGACAGTTTCAACAACTCTAATGAGTACATTATGCCAATAGGTACATTCAGTCTCACGCTCTGTGATCATCTGCTTATCTATACGACGAGGAAACTGCACGAAGGGATAGTGTACATACACTATCTCTGTGTATTTGAGAATTTTCGTGTTTATTAAGTCTGCTAGCGATTTTCTTCCAGTCAGAAAATCCTTCAATACAAAGTGCTTGTCGACTGGTTGAGAACAGTTTGCAAGCATAACAAAATACAGCCGTCTTGTATGGCGAATAGATCAGCCAATCCCTTTTAATTTTTTCCTTATTTTTATGTCTGAAAAAATTGTGTTCTGTCAAAATGCGACTTTTGACTGTGCACATTTTCCTGGAATTTTTAATTTCAGAAATATTCCGATTTGGTTTTTTAGCAACAAAATACTCCCGCATTTCTTCAGTTATACTTTCAGGCCAAAGTCCTGGATCATCCGAATAGGTGTTAGAAGAGGTAATTTCGACTTCAGATCGACTAGCTTCATCCTTGTCATGTTCAGCTTCTGTATCATAGATACTAGTAGACGTTAATTTCGACTTCAGATCGACTTGCTTCATCTTTGCCGTGTTCCGCTTCTGGATCATAAGCAACTTTGACTGGAGATCCACTTGCTCCATCTTTGGCATGTTCAGCTTCAGGATCTTTGCTATTTGGATTCTGTTCCTGTAAACCGATATTTTCATTTGAATTTGTGGTATTTCTTTGAGAAATTTCAAGTTCACTATCACTAGTTTCTTCATTTTCCTTTTCAGTCACGGTACTGGCTACTAAATATTGTTGTAAGCTTTCTTTCATTCGCTTAGCTTGATGTTCCTCATTTTTCTTTTTAGACCGTTTCTGAGAGCCGGACAAATACTTTCGGGGATGCATTTTAATTTAAAATAAATCAACTCAATTATTCTCACAATACGTGCAGATTACAACTTCAAGCATGCTAACGTACGACGTTCAGATATATTCAAACCACGTGATTCAAAGGAGTCCAGCGGCAACAACAACAACCATGTTTTTCATTTTGACTGTTGCCACTATCACAGAAATAAATCCAATAGTTATCAGTTAGAGATAACTATTGGATTTATCTCTCCTTGTAAGGACCTAGTTGGTAAGACAGAGTCAATGCGCATAAGTTGCTCTTCAAATGACGTCAAGAGGGTGAATCTTAGGTGGTAGAATGTTTTGGACCTTCACATGACGTGTATTCGGTCGTTTGTTTTACACTGAATACAATGTAAAGAAAACAATTTGCGTGTCGGCATGTGTTGTAAAAGTACATATCTTTCTCTGTCTTTAGTAATGTTTTGATACTAATTTTTTAGCATAAAACTATCATTTGGGGGCCCCAGGCCGCGGCCTAGTTGGCCTGTGCGGTAATCAGGGCCTGTACATGACAGAAATGACAAAATAGTATTCCGAAAATCAGTCATCAGATTTGCGTAATAGCAATATATTTTTTTTTATCGTAGCAGTTTCATAGTTTTGGACCATTTTATTTTTTATTGGACCTTTAATTATAACCCGTTTGAGCAGTATGGCTAACGTAATGTATGGGTACATCCACGCGCCACTGTAGCGTACGCAGACTTCCTTCAAGGGGAGGGGGAGGGAAGACATAATTTGCATGCACATTAAGAAAGTACTATCTCCGCACTCAACATCATTTTCCCCCCTTTCTTCAAAAAAGAAATGGTATGCAAAAAAACCAAGAAAAAACATAAAAGTAATGGATGATTGGTACATAATTGGAGTTCATGAGATCAATGATGTTACATATGATGTTACATAACACGTAAAACTGTATGTCTTTTCAAATATATTAACATTCCTGATAGCACTAGATCAGTGATTCCGGATTTCTTTCCACTATCTTGCGACAGTGCAGAGAGTAGTTTCTTTGGAAGGAGCTATGCATTAGAGTTGTGTATAAATAAACGTAATTTTCGCAAGGCATAAAAATCTAAGTGCTTATGAGGTCGCATCGTGCCAAATGAATAAAACATTGAGTATGGTGGATTGCTAAAGTATTAAAATCCAGACTTCCATACAACTGCGTCTATCTAACGGTCTGAAGTTTTGGGCGATTTTTGCCAGATGTTACGCGAATATGCTTCGAATTTCTGAAAAAGACCTCGCCCAAGGCAACGCCCCCCGCTAAGCAGTTACCCGTCTTTTAGATTTGCCTCAGCAAAATACTCACATACGATATACACATACTCACATACCTGCATCGGATGCTAACACTGACTGATCTAAAAATTTCGGTGTTAGGAGGATACGTACCCCTAGCTAAGCCCTTAACTCACACTTCCTTTAAAAATTTTTTTTTAAATAGACCTACAATTTAACCTTTCCAGGGGCGGTGTCAACATCGGTATGTCACTTTTATACATTTCTTTAAAGTAAAGAAAGAACAACTGCTAATTATTTTAACTTTTAAAATTATTAGGTCGGTGCATAATTATCAGGCGTTTTTCCCTTTCCCCATCGGCCGGAACAGTCCCAGCTTTCGCTCCCTTCCAGTCTGCCAAAAGTGCCTGGTCGTCAAAATCCGATGGTCGACCTCGTCCTGGCTTATCTTCCAAGCTAATGTCACCAGACTTGAAACGGGCAAACCACTCTGCATCGAATTCTGTTGTATTGTATTGTGGCGAAGCTACGCAAGGGCTATCTGCCAAAGAGAGGAGGTGCCTTGGTCGAAGGACATTTTAAAGGGTTCTAACGCGTATTCACGCTGTAACTGGATAAAAGCGACCAAAACGCAACACTGTTAGATTGACAGCCGCATAATAGGACAAAACGCTGGACATTCACACTTTAAACAATTTTTTTTAATATTGTAAAAAAGTGACATGCTGAAACTGACTGTGTCCACAAAAGGTTATCTTTTTATTAAAAAATAAAAGGTTATACAATCACAGTACGAAAAATTATCTTTGACCCCCAATACTTCAATAAAATAATCTAGCTGAAGTAGCAGCTTTAAAAAAAAATGAAAAAATCCTCTTCAATATACATTGTCAGCGATCCAGAGTGGGGGGAGGGACACAGGAACACGTACCACCTGAAAATTACAGTGTAGAATATTGACTTCGTTTTTAAATTCAAGTGAATTTATTTACCAGAAATATGAGCCAAATGTTTTGTGCCACTTCCAGAATTTTTTCTGAATCCGCCACTGTTAGTATCTACCCTGTTCATTTTAAATTAAATTCAAAATGTGCAAGTTAAAGGCTTATTTGGGAGTGCCCCTTATTGTTGGGGGCCCAGGCAATTGCCCCTAATGCCATGCTGAAAATCAGTCCTTGCATGTATCCTGTGTTTTATGTACGGAACACGAGACCGGGTGGTGAACCCACTCAATACTTTTACCAGTCCGAAAAGCCGATGATTCGGATCAAAATTTTTAGGTTACTCGAACGGTTAGATCTTATACCGTATTTAAATATATTGGACCAATTTGTTATATTTTGTAACGGATTGTGTCAATATGAATGGCATTTCGTTATTGCGTTATAACGGTATGAAGATGTCGTTCTGTTCCTTTAACGTTATGGTCTCATACCGTATTTAAATTGTTATTGAACGAAAGGTTATATTCTAACTAATTGATACAGTATCGCTATCAAATAGTTATGTGAGTTTAACGTTATAAACTAAACGGTTAACATGATTAACCGAATGCATTCTGTTACTGTTCTTAGAGTTATTATGTATAGCACAGAAAAGAATAACGTTATATTAAGTGTACGTTGAATATCGTTATTAAATATAACGTTATTTCCCGAGCACTCTTGGGTCAAGTAACCGAATACTGATTTTACTAAATCATTAACGTTATAGATTATAACGTTATTTCGTGAAGAACGATTTGAAAGTTACGGTATGAATAACGTTATTCGGCTTGTGAATAACGTTATGATTTGTAACGAATAACGAATTGGTTATTAGGACTTGTACTGAGTACTCACTATTCAGTAATCATCACTTTTGTAAATTTATATTCTCGAAAACAATAATTTTGATTCTAAAGTAATCTAACTATAGTTAAATCTTTTTATGTTTTTTTTTTTTAAATTCAATCATCTTGCCGCAATATTACCTTTTAAAATTAAATTTTAAAACTACTTTTGTCTTGATCTTCATACTGTAGAACATCTTTCCTGCATAGGTATGTTTTGACAAACAATAATCTTGTTTTCTTCATAGAAGAGCAAAATTAAGTTATTTTTTTTTTCAAAAGGTCTACCCCCTTGCGGCAGTATTAAATTTGAAAATTAATTTTTTTAGTTATTTTTCTCTTTGTCTTCATACTATAGAACATGTTTACCACATAGATAGGTTCTGATTAACAGTATTTTTTGCTTTCCCCATGTAAAAGCAATTTTTACTCTTTTTTTCCTCCTTTTTTTCGGAAATTCAACCACCTTGCGGCAGTATTAAATTTTTAATTTAATTTTTTTAGCTATTCTTCCCTTTATATCCATACTATAGAAGAACGTTTCCTCATATGTAGGTTTTGAAATTCCGAAAAAGTTTTTTCTATCCACCCTAAAGCACACTAGAAAACGATATTTAAATTATATTTTAGCAATGAAATTTAGATGATACAGATACATATGAGTTTATCGAGATGTATGACTCGTTTGGCCGTTATCTCAGACGTTTCTAATTACATTTGTTTTAAAGTGCATATTTCTACAGCACAATGTTTGGGGAAATACTGGCAGCCGTGGGGTTAGTTGGGGAGTCGAACCCACGAGCGAACGCTCGGAGTGGAGCAGGACAGGTCCTTAACCTCCAAGCCATCGGCCCTCCAGATCATGATAAGATATTTCACTAAGATCTTTACACAGACATAAATCATCAACAGATGATTTTGTATATTATTTCAAACGGAGAGAGTATGAGAGCCGAGTGTCTCATTGTGTCGTGTTCTGAATTAGTTTGCAATTCGATTTTTATCATTCAGAAATATTTTTTAAATGAATGAAAAAATATTTCTGATTCAAAGAAATATTTTTTCATTGAATTAAATGAATTAATATTTCAATAGAAATGAATTAATATTTCATTTGAAAGAAATATTAATTCATTTCTGATTTCTGTTCTCAATAACACACTGCCTTTAAAATTATAGCTCCTGAAATTGACTTTCCTAGTTAAATTTCTTTTATATTGGTTTTGCTTGGATATAAAATTCATCGTGCAGCTGTTCGTTGTGAACTTTTCGTGCAAAAGATTGACAAACCGACCATTTAATTTACACAGACTGGAGATCCGCTTGTAAACATGCAACTTATCTCTACCCTTTACTACATTTCCAAGTTTCAAATTTACTCGTGACACCAAATCCAAAGAAATATAGGGTAAGGATTTTAGAAATTAACACTTTAAGATAAATAATAAGCATTAACTAGTAATTGCTAATTACTAAGACTATCTAGCAACAAAATTTTTGTTTTCAAAATTTAAAAGAACTTTGAAAATTCATGTAAGATACAATTTATCACACAGAATATTGGAAATTTCTATTTTTTCTATATTTTATATGTTGTCAGGGTGCTCATCAGTAATTGATACCAAGAACAAATTTTGGCTCCAGTGATTGACACTTACTGCTGCAGTAATTGACACCTAACAAATGAACAGAAAAAATATGCTGTTTTAATTTTTAATGCAATGATGTCAAACTGACTCAAGAAAATGAAGTGAAATTCGGCGACACATTGAAGTGAAACTGGGTGATAGATGGTCACTCAACTTAAACAATAGGAGTCGAATTTTAAAAAAAATGATCAGATTTAGAGATTTTGAGAAAATTGTTTTTCGCTCATCACGTAATAATGACTAAGGCGAATGAATTGATATTTGGTAGGATAATAATTAATTACTCTATTTAAACTATAACGTCAAATTAAGAAAATTGATTAGATTTTGAGATTTTGAAATTGTTTCAAACAACGTAAATATTTGTACGCACATCACTAAATATCCGCTGAAGTGACTGAAATGAAATTTAATGATATGATAAGTGGTTATTCAACTTAAAAATTTTATTTCATTTTGAGGTATATTTTGGAAATCGTCTTAAAATGCGCATTTTTTTTCACATGTCACGTAAGAACGACTAAAGCGAACGAAATGAAATTTATTGGCAAAATAGGTGAATATTGCAACGCAATGTTTTGAAAATTTGGATTCGTTTTTCAGATTTTGATAACATTTATTTAAATTGTGTAAATATTTGTTTGTCTATCACATATAAACCTTTGAAAGGAATGAAATAAAATTTAGCATTATCATAGGTGGTCACTTAAACTATAAGCGACAAAGTATTTCAATTTTTTTATCGATTTGAAATTTTGTGAAAATAGAGAAAATGTTTGTTCCATTCCTGAAACATTGTAATGGAATAGAATGAAATTTGATATTATGCATTTTTATGTATTATTATGTAGGTATTTTTAAATGAAATTTTCCTGTGTGAATCTTGAGAACTATTGCAAGGATTTTGCGAATCAGATTTGAGTTAATTTAGCCGAAAGAGATTTTATTGCAGTCTAGAATTTATGTTACTTTTCAGACTGCAATAAAATATCTTTCGGTTAAATTAACTCAAATCTGATTCGCGCAATCTTTGCGAATAGTTCTCAAGATTCACACAGGAAAATTTCATTTAAAAATACCTAATACTTTCTGAGAAAAATGATTAGGCGTTAAGGCACTTTTCTCCATAGCAAAGCATTGGGACTTGAATCTCTAGCAAGTCGACTACAGAGGACTCTTAAGGAGGGTGATCATTAGGGTGGTCACAAGAAATCAATTTTCGAAGTTTTGGGGGGAAAACCCCCAAAAAGTTGCCAATAGGCTACAAAATGAGACTGGTAAAGTTTCAACTCATCTGCATAATATTAACCCGTGCCGTATTGAGGTTAAAGTTTAGAAAAACCGTGGATTTCGAAAAAAAAACAACAGTTTTTTCATCATGAAATGGATAAAATTGAGTCTGTCTAGAAACATAATGTTGGTCTCGTTTCATAAAAAAACTTCTTGCCTTTATGAGCCACACATCACTTTTATGTAAAAAGCGTCCAAGCGGTTGTGATGTCAAATCCCGTTCACTTTATTCCTGTTCTCACTGCAATTCATCTGCACTATTAATCATTTATAATACTTAGATATCAGAAATATGTTTTGATATTAAAACTTGTATGTAATTTAAGAGTCTTTTTTAAATAATTGCTAATCTTCCTATTACAAATTTAATTTTTTTTATTATTTAAAAATTGCATGAAAATTTTACGGTGAAAACAACTTTAGATTATTTGCCCCTTAGTCCAGTCAAATTAGGTAAAATGGGGGAAAAAATTAATATAGTTTTGAAACTTGGGGAAACACTAATTGGGTATGTGGTAGTATGAAACCGATAAGTTTCCCTCCTCCTTTGCCCCCCCCCAAAGGTCTCTTTTTTACATTTTCACTTTTATCTCAAAAACCGTTCCTCTTAGCAAAAAAATGTGAATTACAAAATGAAAGCTGATAAAATTTCCTATAAAACTGCAATTGGTCATTTTTTCTAGATACAATAGCTTTCGAGATATGTTTTAGACAAAATCCAAATTTTTGGAAAACGTTTCTCTTTGTCCCGATTTTTAACCAATTTTGTTTTACAACTCTTCAACCCTCAGTTTTACAGCAATTGTTTTCGAAACAAAGTTGTAGAGTATTCAATTACCTTAAAGCGAGTTATTATTTGTATCTTTAAATAATCAAAAATTATATCAATTTGAAATTTTCAATAATTTAGCAAATTCGAATTAAAACTACATTGCGCGTCAAAGTAAGACAAAATCTAGGAAAAAAATGATAAGTTTTTGAAACTTGGGGAAAACATTGATTGGGGATGTAGTTGTATGAAACAGAAAAGTTCCCCCCTCTCGGGTTGCCGCGTCTCCCCTTTAGCTCCCCCCCCCCCAAAAAAAGGTCATTTTTCTGGATTTTCACTTTTATCTAAAAAACCGTACGTCTGAGCAAAAAAGTGTAAATAACAAAATGAAAGCTGAGGAAATTTCCTAGAAGATTGATAAGGGTTATTTTTTTTCAGATACAAAAGCTTTCGAGTTATATGTTTTAGAAAACATCGCAAAGTTTTGGAAAATGCTTCTTTTAATCACAATTTTCCATTATGCGTTATACTAGCTCTTCAACCCTCAGTTTTTCAGGAGTATTCATCTCCCTTAAAATAAGTTATTATTTGTAATTTTATCTTTAAAGGATAAAAAATTATAGCATTTAGAAATTTTCAATAAATTTTAGAGAATTCGAATGACAACTACATTACTCGACCAAGTACTACAAAATCTAGAAAACAATTTATAAGTTTTTCAAACCTGGAGAAAACACTTGCAGGTGGTGCAATATTAAGAAACAGGAAAGTTCCTTTATCTTGGGGGGCGCGTCCCCCCTTCCCACCAAAAAATTTGCTTTTGCAAAACGGTTCTTTTTTTCAATAATGATTTATATTACATAAGCGTACGATTTGGTTTTATTTCGTTCATTTTGTTATTTCTTCTTCCGATTGTTTCTGCCGAACTAGTTACATTTCATTCGTATATAAACGCATATTTAACACATAAATATTAGTACTAAAGTCTAAATTAACCCCATCTCCTTTCCCCAAAAAGACCTTTTGAAAGTAATATTTTTTACATCAATAGAATTCTGTAATGCAATTCATCTGTTCAATATTATGTACTTTGACATATGCATTTCAGTGATCATTCATCCGCAGAATTAATAATTATGCAAAATTAATAAAAAAAATTACTAAATAATTATAACACACTTATTTTCTCTTGTGTGCAACAAACCAATGAAACAATTTTATTTTTATAAAAATGTTTCCTCATAATCTTCCGTCAAATCAGTGAGAGTCCTATTACTGCAGCTTTGACTTCGACAGCTTTTGCACATTGCTATACAGCGCAAATTGGACTTCACACACGTGCATTTCTTTCCGCTAAGTGCAGCTTTGACTTCGACAGCTTTTGCACATTGCTGTACAGCGCAAATTGGACTTCACACACGTGCATTTCTTTCCGCAAGCTTGAATGCAGCCGCATGAAATTAGTAATAATATTTTTTCTGGAGCTTTTGCTCGTTTCATATAAACAGGAGAGAACGGTGAGTTCCGTTCTCTCCACCACCAGTTTCTGGGTTCTAAATTGTTTTTTGTTATCCTCGCTCATTTCACTTGGCCGTCTTATGAATAATTTTCCCAGACTTTCGTACAATGATTTAAAGATAAGGAAAATGTAACAGAAGAGAGGGGAATTTCTAGAAAAAAAGATTACAAATTTTGATAATTCGACTGTTCAATTTTCTGAATTAAGAATCAGTAGCTAGAAGGAAAGTTAGTCGAAATATGGGATGAAGAAAAGCGTTTTCCATAAATTTGCAAGGTTTTCTAAAACATATCTCGAAGCTATTCGATATAGAAAAAGAATAATAATAAAGATATCGAATAATAAATAATTCGATACATAAAAAAATAAAAATTATAATCGTCTAGGAAATTTTATCAGCTTTCATTTTGTAACTGGCATGCTTTTGCTAAGAATCACCAATTTTGAGAAAAAAGTGAAAATCTAAAAAAGGAAATTTTGAGGGGGAGGGGGCTAAGAGGAGGGGATGCGGCACCCCTAGAGACGGAACTTTTCTGTCTCATACAACTACATACCCAATCAGTGTTTTCACCAAGTTTCAAACCTTTATAACTTTTTTCCTAGATTTTTTCTTGCACTCTGACGCACAATACACTTTTCCTTCGAATTCCCTAAAAAGTATTGAAAATTTCAAATTGATGTAACTTTTGATCACTTAAAAATACAATTGCAAATAAAAATTAAATTTAAAGGTAATTGAATACTTTAAAACTCAGCTTATAACCCATTCCTGTAAAACTGATGGTTGAAGAGCTATAAGGCAAAGTTAGTGGGAAATAGTGATAAAAAGAAGCGTTTTCCAAAAATTTGCGATTTTTTTTAAGACGTATATCTTGAAAGCTTTTGCATCTAGAAAAAATAAACCATAACAATCTTGCAGGAAATTTCATCAGCTTTCATTTTGTAATTGACATTTTTTTTTATGCTATTATAGCAGGCTATACTATGCCATTATAGCAGTTATAGTACACTTTGGATATTTGCTAGCGCGACGAGATGGTATAATTCGTGGTGTTAAGTACGCCAATCTGCAAACGATTGTGTAAATGAAAGTATGGATAACGGTTTTCCGGTAACCTTAAATGAACAGTAAATATAGGTTGTGAGTATGTGTAAATCGCCAAATAATGAAAAGTCGCCATTGGTGGCAGGCTATTCTATCTGTTCCGTAGCTTTTATTAAATTTACATGTACGCAAGTCGCCAAATAATGAAAAATCGCCATGGGTGGCAAATTCGCAAGGTGTCCAATAGGTTTTACATTATTAAAAATACAGCTGAAACATATGTTCTTATTTTATTACGCTTTAGCTCCTAATTAGTATAACCTTTGAATGGCAACATTAAATATCATTGTGTTTCTGAGGAGTACAAATAATTTTTCCAGCGATTATAAGCGGAATCCGCACTCCAGGTGGAGTATAGCTCAGGACCCGTACAACACGAATTCCCATAACAAAATATCTTCCGTGTTATGAGGGGTAGGGGGTCTACTGTAGTGTGAAATTTAAATTTTTATGTACCAATGAAGATGCAAGAACTAAGCAATGTGTAGCTTAGCTCAGTAACATTCTATCTGATCCAATCTTCGGGTTTTCTCTTTTGAAATTATGTCTTTTTTACGAATAAGCCCGATTAGGGGCCGAATGCCTCATATGAAAAGCGAGCGTAGCGAGTCTGGGGGCCTTGGCCCCTAGTCTCTTTAAAAAATTACTGTTTGAGATGAAATAAAAATTCAACTTCTTTGTCCAATAAATGATTCACTTCGTTGAAACATGGTTGCTCTTACATCTTTATCATCATCATCATTTTCTTTTTCAAATGCAATTAATTTTAGAGCCATGCTTTAATTTTACACCATTTTGACTTTTTTGCCAAAGTGTCATCAAAAAAAGGAAAATTCAACATGCTTCAAGTTAAGACACCAAAGATGGCTTATCATTTTATAGATTACTTTGTTTATAGCCTCTTTATCAAATTTTCTGTATTGAACAAGTGATTTTAATAATTTCAAGTCTCGATTGGGACTAAAGTGTGAGTCGGAGCGTTGAACAATGCCTTTACACAAATATTTACTATAAATAAGCAAGTGTCTGTAATATCTCCTTTTTTCTAAATCTGTTAATGAGATCTGTCTGAAATGAAGTATTTTGAGACAGTGAATTGCCTTAGACATCCACCTGGCATGATGAACAGCACCAGGTACTCTGAAAGAAATGCTTAATTGGAGGAGATTCCTATAAAAATTAAACTGTGTTGTATTAATTCTTTATAGTTATCCTGAGCTGTTGATTCCTTAAATGTTCTGCAAGAAAATTTGAAATGTCTTCCAAATTTTGTATTCTTTATGCAATAGTTTCATCTTCAATAGCAGTTTTGTACTTTGTCTTGTCCAACGTATACCACCCAGTCTGAACTTTTTAAAAATATCTGGATGATGAGCAGTAGTTCTGCACATTTTGCAATCAAAACATATTTTAGGGTGATTTCTAAAACATGGTGGCGACAAGGTAAATATAAAAGATTTCGATCCAGTAATTGCTGCAGCAAAAAATGTACTTTCCCTTAAGGCAACCAGTGGTGTCAAAACACATTGCCGGGATTGCTTCCCATTCTGCAACTGCTGAAAATACAACTTTTTTGCCTGAGTTATTTTCATACTATTTTCAATCTGAGGAACTCCTATTAGCT
>JAWZYV010017126.1:0-34623 GCA_038373885.1 Cheiracanthium punctorium | reverse complement strand
GAAAAATACTAAAACAATTATTATCAGTCTTTAACTTATTAAAATATGTTAATTAATAATACTATCTAAAAATGATTCATCCGCATTAAATTTTTATTGAATCCAGTAAAATTTGGTTGAAAGGTCCATCATAAATGTTTGAATAAAACTCATTACTAGTTTTATGAATTTTTATTTATTTATTTTTGGAATTTTCATTGGTGTGTTGTTATTAGTATTATTTTTAAAATCTTAAAAAAACCCTAATGATTCAGATTGAATTTGTTTGTGTGATTATGGCACGCTACGCTAGGGTGATCTGCCAAGGATGGGGGGTGCCTTGGTAGGAGAACTTTCTAAGGGGTTCTAACGCATATTCACGTTACATCTGGAAAAAACCTAAACTCCTGACCGATAGATCAACAGAAACGCGATAGCGCCCAAACCTGGGATCTGATTCAGATTGAAAGAGAATGAAACAAAATATTTTTTCATTGGGGACTTGAACCTTGGAACATCGATTTAATCAATCTGTATTTTAACAGTCAAGCATTAAAAAAATAATAATAAAAATAAAAAAACGTGAATGTGATGCATTTACAAAACTTAAAGGGAAAGTTTTAATTATTTTTGTTGGAAAATATGTATTGACAGTTAAATATTTTTTTTCGGGGGGTGGGGTGGGGGGGAGGGGACCAATGATAGTTGTGAATTTATAATTTTCGAGTTTTTCAAACAAGGAACGTAGCCAAAATATTCCGCTCCTAAAATTTCTTTCTCACAATTTACCTATATTTATTTATTTATTTTAAAAAGAAAAGAAAAAGAAAGAAGGTCTGATTTTTCAAAATTTGATGCAATGAAGCTTTTTTGCAGAAGAAATTATCTTCTTTCTTGATCCATAATATTTTAAAATACTTAATTATTTTAAATGTTACTATCAAATAATAATCAAATAATACTTAATTATTTGATTAAATTTAAAAAGAAACGTTAGTTTAAGACACTGGACAAAATGTATACATGCGTCAGTCGTCACTACAGGGGGTAAAGGGACATATTGTCCTTGCGAATTTTACGACTTTTAATGATCGCTCGAGATCCTCCGACAAAAGATTAATGTGCTAAAACAAAAACCCAACCCTCAACACAATGGGGAGAGGACGTTTCTGCCTGCGTCTATTTCGATGCATTGCTTACCCTGTTCAACGGCCAAAAAAAAAACGCAAACTTATTTTTCTACATAGGCGGATCTGGGGGGGGGGCACACACAGTTGCACTTGCACCCCTGAGACGAACAAAGTTCACACTATAGGAGATAGAATTGTTCTGTAAAATCAAAATTCAAATGATTTTATAAGAAAATGCAATAAAAATTAATAATTCATTTCTGTGAAATTATTGATGATTAATCAAAATTACATTGTTTCCAACTATGTGAAATCGAAAAAAAGCACGCAATCGATAAAAACACTGTAAAATAGAATACTTAATACATAAAATAAAACATTAATTAATTAAAATGAGCGTTACATAAAATACCTCAATCGAAAATTCTTTTAATGTGGTTAAATTAGTGTATGCCATAAAAAAATAATGCCATCATACACCGTACATTTTCAACTTCCCGGTGAGTTTAACCCCCCTCCCCCTTACTTATGTAAAGTGTGTATGGTTTTTAAAATAATCGAAAAAAAAGCGTGGAGAAAATATATAGTTTATTTTGAATATGTATAGCTGTTAATACCGACTGAAGATGACTTGCGTTTTTAATATATATCCTTGCAGGGCGAAAGTGATTATCTGACACAAAACTGAGCCAGACACGCATTTTCTCCTACTAAACCTGTTTCCCGACACGAGTACCGAACAGAGCCGATTCATTTGAAATGCACCTGATTCACTAAGGCTGTTCCGGTTCCGAATCACAGATATTTCCCCTTCCGATATTCCCATCCGGAGGTTGCCAAGTGAAACAGGGAAGAAAGGCTGTCGCCAGATATAAAAGCGCGCCAGTAGTAGGAAGTCGCCAAGCGGTAGCTAAGCCAGCCAATTGTTTTAATATTATTACTATTTATTAAAAAAAATATTTTAATATTATTAAATTATTTAACAGCAGTTGTAATATGAAGAAAAAATCATTTTACTTACTTTTTTTAACTACCTATAATTTATATGTTAAGTTAAATATTTTAAAATACTTTTTTATATTTATTTATTCATTTATTTTTTTTAAGTAGGAAAACTGACAAAAGCATGTTTCTTAGAAAAACAATCAAAACATCTTTATAGGCAAAACTAGCACCGTTAAACCTTCTTTAAAAAGATAACGACAGAAATTTAAACTGATTTTAAAAGGTAAAATAACACAGATTACACAGTAAAATATATATAACTTGTATAAATATACAAGTTTAAATATACAGTATTAGTTCAAGAAACCATGTATAGGTGGCAGCACTAAACAACGGGCCCAATAGCCTACATTCTAATGGCACCGTCGGTGCGGATAGTCTGTATACTATCGGCACCAGCCGGTCCGGATAGCAACGGCCTTACCATTTACACCCATACTTTAAATCTTGACTCACTTTGATACTTAAAAATGAATTCTAATAGCTCTTTCTATAAATTGTCTATTCTTATTTCTAATAAATTAATAGAAGTATTTCATTTATTTATAAATATTTATTTAAACCAGAAATATGAAAGGAACATCATGTTGAAATATTGCTATTGATTCAAAATTTAACTCTTGGAATAGTATTTGTATTTTTCAGAAGACATTGCTTTTTACATTGGATCATTTTATGATAATTTTTCATGAAACTTTGTACGCTCTCTAAAAAAACAGTATTCGAGTGCAAGAAAAGTTTCGTACGTCAATTTCAAGTATGGTTCTTCATGAAAAGTGATTAATCATTAACAAAACTGAAATGGGAAATTTGGTTCATAGTCGGATACTTTATTGGATGTCTGTACACGCTACACACACAACCAGTGGTGTAGTCGAAGGGGGACGCCGTCCCCCCACTTTTTCATTTTGACTTAAATGGCGTCCCCCCACTTTTTTTTTCGGGGGGGGGGGACGCTGATTTTGCGTGTTTTTAAAAAAACTCGAACTTAATGTAAATTTTCCTTTTGTCATTCCAGATCGGAATGAAAACCAAAAAGGAGGATTTGGACCACCTAAGTAGACCTTAAGATTACTTACTCACTTACAAATCTTTTGTAAATACTACACAATGTGAATATATCCATCATCATACAACGCACTTTCGGTCAGTAAAAGGGGGAAGTACTTCCGCCCAACTGTTTCAGGGGAAACCGTTGGGCGGCACGGAAGTTCGTATTTGCGTATGTATGCGCATTCTCGGAAAAAGCTGTTGCATGCACTGTTCCAGGCCATGGCCAATCTATCTCCAGTTCCAGTTCTACTTAAGGCTCCTGTGTACTAAATTCGGAAGTCGATCGCCGTAATGTTATTCTATGGAGAAAACGACCTCCACTAATTTCCTATTTCGAAACGAACTATTGCATAGTTTTCATCCATTCTTTTTTCCCCTTAATCTGAAAACATTGATCTACATTTTACGTTTAACAGAACTCGCCTAAAGTAATTAGAAGTACGTTAATTACAGCTGAAAATAACATGAAAACTTGTTAAAAGGGAAGACTTTCTTGCAAGAGGGGGGCGCAGTTTTTGACAGTTGGGCGGTCCGAGTCAGGGACACCACACAATTCACCCTCAACACCCCCCTGTGCGCTGACGGTAATGATGTGTACGTGAAAAGGATATAATGGAACGGGTATTGTATGCTGGTTTCACAGTTTTTGCTGGAGATTTTCAAATAAGTGTTTGTATATGAGAACGGAGTTGAACACGAACCCCAAATTTGCTCATGAATGTGTTCCACCTTCAACCAAATGAAAAAAGTGAATATTAGTTTAAAAAATTTTCGTTGAATTAATGTTTAATTTAAAATTTGTATTCAAATTACTTCTGTTTGCTTGTGAAAGGTATTATTTACAAAAATACCTACGAAAAATATTCATAAAACAACAACCTTTCTTAAATCAATCTATTTTTATAGTTTGAAAATACCATTTTCATATTAGTTTTATTTTTATATTTTATCTATACTATCTTCGATTCAGTTTTACATTGAGTTTAACATTACCTTTTAATGAAAAGAGGGAGAGGGAAGGACAAATGTTAATCCATTAAATTTGAAAGCAGATTAAGTAATGTAACAAAATAACGTTCAAGAGTAAAAGTTTCTTCAGTCAAAACAATGAAACAATTATACATTCGTAAGAAGATGACATATTCCTTTTGAGTAGCAAAAGGTTAAGCAAAATAATTCAATGTTATTGAATTATTTCGATTTTGAATTCATGTTTTTGTTAAGCAAAATAATTCATGAAAAAACAGAATATATGAAAAATATGAAACACACTTTATATACATAAAATTAAAATTTTACATGCAGCACATTTCAATAAAACGATTCAGGTAGCAAAATTAGATCCGAAATTTTTCTGTACCTATGCATACAATTAGTCATTGCTTACAGACACTGGTCAAAAAACCTCTGAAACTAGTCTAGGATAAATTTTCAACGAAACAATAATACATTCGTAAACAGATGACGTATTTCTTTTGAGAAACCAAAATAATTCATGACAAAATAGAATAAATCAAAACAATCAAAAATACTTGCGATACACTTTATATACATAAAATTAAATTTTCACATGCAGCACATTTTAGTAAAATAACACAGGTAGACAAATCAGATCCGAACTTTTTCTGTACCAATGCATACAGTTATTGCACACAGTCACTTGTGAAAAAAACCTCTAAAACTCTAATCTAGGGTACATTTTCAATGAAACAATTATACATTCGTAAACAGATGACGTATTTCTTTTGAGGAACCAAAATAAATCATGAAAAAACAGAATATATGAAAACTATGAAAAACACTTTATATACATAAAATTAAAATTTTACATGCAGCACATTTCAATAAAACGATTCAGGTAGCAAAATTAGATCCGAAATTTTTCTGTACCTATGCACACAATTAGTTATTGCTTACAGACACTGGTCAAAAAAACTCTGGAACTAGTCTAGGATAAATTTTCAACGAAACAATTATACATTCGTAAACAGATCACGTATTTCTTTTGAGAAACCAAAATAATTCATGAACACATTTCAATAAAACGATTCAGGTAGCAAAATACAGAGTCCAAAATCTTTTTTCATTGAAAACCTACTTTGAAAACGCTGTGAAATTTTCTGTAATAAAGCATTTTAAAATAGTTAAGAAATTAAAAGCAAATAGGTTCCTATTACAGAATTAAATTTAGTATTGCAATCAACATCCAGATGTTAATTTGGTGCTTGTTCAGATTTATTGATTGCATCATGTGAAAATCTATCAAAGGTGCGGTTTTTTTTTTTTTTTCCCCCCCCAGTTTACTACGGTAACCAAGCTATATTTATTTCATGATAGCATTATTTTCTATAAATCACTCTTAGGTGATATTGTGATATATTCTTTTTTCCCCTTTTTAAATGTGTTAGGGCAAGGTTTTGGAAATGCCGTCTGTCTGGAATCTAGAAAAGATTTTTATGATTTGTAAATAAATATAAATTTATAACTCTCAGAATGTAAGATGTGATTATTTTTTATAGATTTCATGCATGCTCTCAATATATAATGCTTAATTTAAGTATTAACTCCTACGAATTCTTGTTTATTAAAAAAAAAAACCTATTATATTGTAATTGAAGATCTTGGTTCGACAATGCGTCAATGAAGTTTTTCATAAAACATTTTTTTTCTATTTTCATGTATGTATAAATGAAAGGAAACATTGAATATATTTAATACAACATTAAAGTTTATTGAAATATTATGTTAAAAAAACCGTTATTTTATGTATAAATACTATTTAAATGAATAAATATTTAATTCTGTGAATAAAAAAAAATGAACGATGTATGATAAAAGGTTTAGTATCTAAATAGATATTTTTTATTTCCTTTTTTAAGAGAATATATGTTACTTTACTTGCCGAATTATAAACTAAAAGTAATATATTGTGTATTATCAATGGGATTTTTATCGTAAACATTTTTGTAAATTATTTTATATTTATTTTAATGTTATTTTATGAAGCTGTTTTAATATAGTACTAGATTACAATCTTCAACAGAAATATTTCTAACATTTGGAAAGTGATCAAGTTTGTTTACTGTGTACGATAGACTTACATTTTAATTATATATAGTTCTTAATTTTAATAATTCTAAATGTAAAAAGTGTCATTTTAAGTTTTTATAAACATATTTTAAGTATCATTTTTAAATAGAAATTATTTAAAAAGTCATAAACATTCAGATATATTTTTTGTGAATATTTTTATTTGAATTCAGGTATCTTGATTACATAAAATCTGCACACGAGCATCTATAAATTTTAAGTTCTTCCAGTTTACTGTTGTCATCAAGCTATATTTACTTTTGATGATTGCACTACTGCCTATAAATCACTATTAGGTTCTTTAGTAATTTTTTAAAGATATGTTAGGGGGCAAGTTTTTGGAGATGCTTTTTTGGAGATGTTCTGTCCGAGACCTAGAGGACGTTTCTATAATTTATGAATAAATGTAAAGTTAAAATTTTAAGAATGTAATCTGTAAGTTTTTAAATTTTTTTACATGTTTGTAATCGACAATATTTAAATTTCAAAGGTACTTTTCCGTTTTGGGGATGCCATGAAAAAATTGCCAAAATGTGCTATAAAGGTGCCAGAGATGTGCATAATAAGGTAATATGAAATATACACAAAGACAGCCATTGTTTGCAACATTTTACTGCAAGAAAAAAAAATTGGCCTCCAAAATTTTTCGTTACGACGCTGAAACGTAAAAATACCATTTTAAAAATATTTACATCCATTTCATGAATTTTTGTTTATTATTATTATTTTGTATTATGAATTTAAACATAAATGTATTCAAACTGGGATATTAATCAGTAGAAATTAAGAGGAATGTGCTTCCATGAAAGAATAGAAAATTAATAATGGTATCTGTATGTATATATAAGCTGAAAATAATTATATTTTTCCCTCATCACCTCCCCCCCCCCCCAAAAAAAAAAAGGATTTTTTTTTTTTAAATCCTTTTCCTTTCTCGGGGAGAGTATGTTTTAATTTTATCCTAATCGTTGTCTTAAATCGTTGTATTTAATCGTTGTCTTTATCTCCGTGTTTCCCTTTTTAAAACCATTCCTTCATTTTGAGAATATATATACACATATGCATTCATACGTTTGTTCTGCACGTATCCATGTAATGTAATGATCGAAAAACTTCCTAAAGTATGAATCCTTGCTAAAATGTGAAAACTGAAATAAAAGAAGTTATTTTTAGAAAAGTAACAAAAACAATTATCTACATTCACTTATCGAGCGGATGTACTCACGGTATATAATGAAGGAAATCGGAAAAGTGCAATCCCCCCTTTGGTAAACGTAAAAACAGCCTCGCACTGCCCTGCTAGCCCATTGTACGATTTTTCTCCTTCACACCCCCCACAGTGAGTGCTCGTCATCAATCACTCCAACTCTAGGGGGAAGGAATTCTTGAAGAAACTCGAACGCCAAAATGAAATTTTACAGCCGGTAAAGTTACATAAAAATCAAAAGTTTCAGCATATTTTAAATTTGCAAGTAGAATAAAAATACATATAACTGCGGAGAAGTGTCTCCGCTAACACATGCTCGTTTTAAAATCTTTCAGAATAGCACTGTTTTTTTGCAATCGCCCGGGAAACCTGAAAGTAGCTGTCGTTTTCATGTTGTCAAATTTTCATGTTATTTTCAGCTGTAATTAACGTACTTCTAATTACTTTAGGCGAGTTCTGTTAAACGTAAAATGTAGATCAATGTTTTCAGATTAAGGGGAAAAAAGAATGGATGAAAAATATGCAATAGTTCGTTTCGAAATAGGAAATTAGTGGAGGTCGTTTTCCCCATAGAATAACATTACGGCGATCGACTTCCGAATTTAGTACACAGGAGCCTTAAAACGTAACTTTTTTCTGATTTTCAGTCTTGGAGGTTTACTTCTTACTTACGGATAAGCATTTGTGTAAAAGACGTTTTCTTGTTTTTTACTCCAAAAATAAAATGAAGAGACTGAGCCAATCTAGTTTAAGTAGCTTTTTTGTTCCCGAGAAGCGCAATTGTTTAGATTCGGAATGTGAAAGAACAAATCTACTACTTCCTCAAGAAAAGTAAGTATTAATTTTAAATATGGTTTTAATGTTTAAATGAATTGTTAAAAAAAAAAAAAACCACTATATTATACTGTTGAAAAATAATTATTTAAAAAATAAATAATTAAGAAATATGCAAACGAAAATTAGAACATACAAAATATTCGATAGATTAAAAAAATATCAAGGGATTATTTTTAAACAGTATAATAGTGACACAAGTACTTAGTACAGTTCTAGGCAAACGGGGCGGCTGCCCCAGACCTCGAATCAGATGGGTGCCCAAATCAAGGAATGAAACGATTGTCTATTTCTATTCTATTGTAAAAAGCGATAATTGTTTCTAGAGAATTTTTCCTGCTAAAAATTTGCGGTTACTATGATATATAATAAATAAATAAAGTATTTTAAGTAACCTAGGAATTATCTAGCAATGCAAAGGAAAGAACAATACAAACATTTTTGAAGGTTCTCTACATTTCTTCCTCCACGTTGTAAATTTTCCTTTCTTCCAATAATTTATGTTATAACTAGAAAGATATAGTTTTATATTTTGTCTAACTTAAAAATCGTAATACTTTCTGCTGTGTGTACAAAATTTTTGCATTAAATTTTAATAAATCATGGAGATAAGCGCACTTGAAAAAAGGCACACTGCACACATTACTTTTCAAAGGTATGTATTTACTTTTGAGTTTAAGAGGCATTGCAGGGGCAAATCGGGTAGGGCGTTCCCATCACCATCTCAGAATTTCATGAATTTTTTTTCTTGTGTTGCCTTAAACAAGGAAAGAACAAATCTGAAATATTTTTGATTTACCTCTTTTAGTTTTGGAGTTATGGGGGGGGGGGTCAAAGTACCCCAGACAAGTGACGTAGAATTAATTTTGGGGCCATTTTTGCAAGTTTATTGTCTCGACTGCGACTGGCTCAGACGTGCTTTAGAGATTTTTTTCATTTTATGCTATAATATACCTTGTATATTAACATCTCAAATTGAAAATTTATTCGAAAATTGTCAGAGCCCCAAATAAGGACCCCCCAAAATACCCCCAATTTCATAAAAAGTACAGTTTTAAGAATGCTTTAAATCTTGGCTCTGACGTGATACAGAAAAAAAAATTGCACAGAGCAGTTATATATCATCACATAAAGTGAATCCAATGTTAAAAATTTTTAAAGGCCCCCAGGGCCCCCTGCACGGGGCCCCAAACATGATCCTTAACGCTAATTTACGCAGTTTCGAAACATTGGTACAGCTGAAGCCGACTTCCCACAGGATAACTATTGACATGGAGATGTAGTATCAACATAGTAGTTTTCATATTATAAAAAAAAACATTTTTTGAAGGTACAACTGTTTAAAAAAAAATCCCCAAAAGTACCTCCCTATTTGGGACATTCCACTGGTACGCATGGGGGCAATTCGGCGTTACTTTTAAAAGTTTAATCAACAGTGGCAATATTGAAAATTAACTTATTCTTCATATATCTCAAATATATCCTCCATATATCACAAATAGTTCTTTTACAGGGGCACTCATAAGAATTACATTACGCTGTATGGGGGATCTCTGTAACTACTGAACCAATTCGAAACTTTTTTTCACTGATAGAAAGCTACACTATTCCTGAGTCCTATAGGCTACCTTTCAGCATGCAGCATAACTAGTTCTTTTACAGGGACACTCAAAAGAATTATAGCACACGACGCTATATGGACATCTCTGTAACTACGGAACCGATTCTAAAGATCTTTTCACTGAAAGCTACACTATTTCTGATTAACATAGGCTAAAATTCATACATGCAGCATAATTTACAGGAACACTCAAAATAATTCGTAAACATTGTAGTAATTGTCTGCATTCGGCACTCAAATGTATTCAAATTTTATTAAACTCCATTCAAATTTTTGAAGTGCAGTTATATATCTTTATATAAAGTGAATCCAATGTTAAAAATTTTTGAAAGCCCCCAGGGCCCCTCGGTACGGGGCCCAAACATGGTCCTTAGCGCTAATTTATGCAATTTCGAAGCATAGGTACAGCTGGCTCTGACTTGATTACTGTGTTAAATTTCTCTTGAAAACGGTGATGCTTTCAAAAATATCTTTTCTTAATATGAAACTACTATGTTGAAACTACATCTCCATGCCAATAGTTCTCAGGCGCGAAGTCAGAGGCAGCTGTGCCAATGCTTTGAAATTACGTTAAGGACCATGTTTGGGGCGCCCTGGGGGGCTTTCAAATATTTTTAACGTTGGATTCACTTTATATGAAGATATAACTGCACTGTTCAAAATTTTGAAAGGAGTTTAATAAAATTTGAATAAATTTGAGTGCCGAATGGAGACAGTTACGACAAAGTTTGCGAATTATTTTGAGTGTTCCTGTAAATTATGCTGCATGCATGAATTTTAGCCTATGTTAATCAGGAATAGTGTAGCTTTCAGTGAAAACATCTTTAGAATCGGTTCAGTAGTTACGGAGATGTCCATATAGGGTCATGTGCTAGAATTCTTTTGAGTGTCCCTGTAAAAGAACTAGTTATGCTGCATGCTGAAAGGTAGCTTATAATACTCAGGAATAGTGTAGCTTCCTATCAGTGAAAATTTTTTTTGAATCGGTTCAGTAGTTGCAGAGATTTCCCTTCAGCGTAATGTAATTCTTATGAGTACCCCTGTAAAAGAACTATTTGTGATATATGGAGAATATGTTTGTGATATATGCAGAATAGGTTAATTTTCAACACTGCTACAGTCGATTAAACTTCTAAAAGTAACGCCGAATTGCCCTCATGCATGCCAGTGGAATGTTCCAAATAGGGAGGTACTTTTTGGGATTTTTCTAGGAAACAGTTGTACCTTCAAAATTTTTTTTTCATAATATCAAACTACTATGTTGATACTACATCTCCATGTCAATAGTTATCCTGTGGGAAGTCGGCTTCAGCTGTAGCAATGCTTCGAAATTGCGTAAATTAGCGTTAAGGGCCATGTCCAGGGGCCCCGTACCGGGGCCCCTGGGGGCCTTCAAAAATTGTTAACATTGTATTCACTTTATATGTAGATATATAACTGCACTGTGCAAAAAAATTTTCTGTATCACGTCAGAGCCAAGATTTAAAGCATTCTTAAAACTGTATTTCTTATGAAATTGGGGGTATTTTGGGGGCCCTTATTTTGGTGCTCTGACAATTTTCGAATAAATTTTCAATTTGAGATGTTAATATCAAAGGTATATCTATTATATAAATGTGAAAGTTTGTCTGTTTGTTTGTTTGTTCGTCCGGGAACTCCTCCCACACCGTCCGACCGATCAGCTTCAAATTTTGCACATACACGTAAAACGACATAGAATAGGCCGTAGGCTACTTTAAAATTCTGAAAATCCACCTGTTCCCTAATTTTTAACGATTTTTCGCAATTTTCAGGGCAGAAAGCTACTCAAATGTCCGATTTCAGCAAATTCGTGAGCATGCGCCGAGACGGTTGGTCGCAGACCTACCGAATTTTGCATACGGCTTCACTAGGACAGATCCTAACACGCCTCGGAGCAATGTTTTTGAAATTCGAATTAGAAAATGTTTTATTTTATGTTTTGTCCGATTTTTGGCGATTTTTTTCGCTTAATACGTAATAACGCCAGTAATTACACTCGCAACAAAACGATATTTACATCATCGGATAGAGGAGAAAATTTGCTTTTCAAAACTGTTTGTTCGGACTGTGTAACATAATTTGCAGATTTTTGGGGATTTTTCAAATAAAATTAAATTTCACGCTAACTTTCGTAAAATATTTTTAAAACTGCTGCATCTTGAATTCTATCCGTCATAACTTTTTTATATTTTGTCAAATGACGGAGCATACATTTCGCCCTCTTTTAAAAGAGAAACCAAAGGAAAATATTAATTAGGAGATTTTTTACGAATTTTTTATGTAAAGAAGGATTTTTATTTCAAAAGCAGATGCTTAAAAACGTCGGTATGTTATCTTGCGGTTTGGTTGTCTTGGAGACAGTAACAATGATTAAAGTTGCCAGTTGGAAAAAAATAAATAAAATTACTTTAAAATAACTGTGTTTTCGCATGTTGAATGTTGTGCGTGATTTTGATGTCATGAGTTTAAAACCCCTTTCGAAACTCAATCAGAATAACGAACTCACAAGCAAAACATACGCCACGCAGGAAATAATTCTATATTTTATTTAACGTTGTCAGAAAAAGAATTGAATGCTGTTTCTTCACCAGTGAATTATCCAGCATTATTTTCATTTTCAATTGAGATTTTAAACGGGACACGTTTTCGAATCGCAGGAAATAAATTGCGGTGTTAAACAGGACCTGATTATGACCAACAGGGGCCCCCGGGCATTGATGAATTTGGGGCCCCCCCATCTATGAAATTTGTTTTATTTTTCATAAAATTTTGTTATAAAAAAAGAACAACATTTGAAATTGGGGGCCATTTCGAGCCGGGGCTCTGGGCAAAGTCCCGATTTGCGTGAAATAAGTAAATTCGACTACCCTGGTCAGTATGTGACGTCATAGATTAAACGTTGTCGGAAGAATTTTCGCCTTCAGAAAGCGCTTTCAGTTTCCGATTGTGTAAAATAGTGATCATGTGACATACCATCTATATCCTGGCGATCTATAACATAAATGAAATGACTTCATTTTGATGTCACGAGTTTATAAATGCATTAGAAATCTTAATTAGCTCAAGCTTTGACAAACAATAACACCACGAGCTAACTAATAAATTTCCACCAGATGCTGTCGAAAAGTAAAACAACGTTAGGGTTTTTTTTTTTCCTTTTTCTTCTTCTTTCAGTAATTTATGTTAGACATTGCAACTGAGAATGACGCGAATTTGACGTCATGAGATTAAAAATGAGTTAGGCGAAAATCTTAATTTTATTTACACGTTCTCCAAAGTAATATTTTAAAACTAACTTATACATGTGGCAACATCTAAATTTCTCATTTTAAAATATAAAATTAACAGCAGCTCGATATATTCTTAACATTTTATTTTTCTCTTATCATGCCGTTCACTTTTGTTTTAACGTTTCAAAAGATAAAAAGATACTTAAATGTAAGTTTTTCTTTGAATTTTTGTAATTAGAATTTCATCTTATTTTTACTGAATCTTTTTTAAGGCGCAAAATCAAAAATGTAACCTAATATTCTATTCTGTGAGTGTTTCAAATTTAATTATATCTTCGAAAAAGCATCGTGTACTGGCCTCCGGTGAAAATTCAAGATATGAATAAGCATCTGTTATGACACCATGTTTCCAAAAAACGCCACAGCAAAGGGAAGGACTTTTAGCGACTAAAGCAGACCAATTAGTTTCCAATTTTTTTCGTATTTCACAACTGTCGAAAATTCGGTTTAGTTTCAAAATTTTAGTTTCTTAAATTCAGTTGCTTTAATCAAGTGAAGACTGGCTTTTTAAGATTATGCTTCAAAAAAAAGCGAAAATCAATTGGGAAATATTCTTCTGAAACGAAACGGAAGCGATTAGCTAGGGCAAGTGAGAGTGTAGAACAGACAGAAGCACGCCTAGAGGATGCCCGAACGAGGGCCTCTACATCCAGGGCAAGTGAGAGTGCAGAACAGACAGAAGCACGCCTAGGTGATGCCCGAACGAGGGCATCTACATCCAGGACAAGTGAGAGTGTAGAGCAGACGGAAGCACGCCTAGATGATGCCCGAAAGAGGGCATCTACATCCAGGAAAAGTGAGAGTGTAGAGCAGACGGAAGCACGCCTAGATGATGCCCGAACGAGGGCATCTACATCCAGGACAAGTGAGAGTGTGGAGCAGACGGAAGCACGCCTAGATGATGCCCGAAAGAGGGCATCTACATCCAGGGCAAGTGAGAGTGCAGAACAGACAGAAGCACGCCTAGATGATGCCCGAACGAGGGCCTCTACTTCCAGGGCAAGTGAGAGTGCAGAACAGACAAAAGCACGTCTAGATGATGCCCGAACGAGGGCCTCCTCTTCTAGACAGCGTACTTTTCAAAATCTGAAAAAAGAAGCATTTGTATACAGTTCTGAAATTAATTATCACGAACACCCAACTTTATTGATTGGAAAAATGGATCAGGTGTGTATCTATTGTCGAAAGATGAGCGATAAAAGAGAAAGAAAGATGAGCGATAAAATGACAAAGTTAATTAATATCGTTTTAATATAGCAATAATGAAACTAAAAAATTAAGGGGGTTCAGGGGCTACCCCTGACGAGGCTCGAACAGCCGAGTTTTTTTATTGTACAATATATATTCAAAAGTATTCACAATTTTCATAGTATTAAGTCTAACCTCATAAATATGTAGGTATTATTCAGTAGCAAAAGCTGAGTTTGAACAATTTATAAATTTTGTGTGGCAATGTCAAAAATATATTCACTATTTGCATAGCGTTAAGTCTAACTTAATAAGTATTTATGATTTTGTTTCTACAGCTGTGTTTGAATAAATTAAATGATAATTCAGAATTATGTCATAATAAACAAACTAATTTTTAAATCCCGCTTATCTCAGAAAAAGAAATGTATATAAATGCCTAAACAAAATGTATGAATTAGCGAGCAGTATCACCAGTAGATAAAGTTTGAAATTATATAAAAATTATCAAACAGTGAATAGAAAAGTTACAATATAAATAAAGTATATCTACGAAGTTAAATTTTAAATTTCCAAAAAAAATATTTCAGAGATGTTTAAACACTGGCGGTTTACATGAACTTATAATAAGAGTAACATTCTTTGTATTTGTGTTTTTAATGAAAATATATTCCCGTGCGAAGAACGGGCACTTCAGCTAGTTATAGGATAAAATGAAAAAATTCTCTGAAGCACCTCTGAGCCAGTCGCAGTCGAGACAATAAACTTGCAAAAATGGCCCTAAATTAATTCTACGTCACTCGTCAGGGGTACTTTGAACCCCCATAACTCCAAAACTAAAAGAGGCAAATCAAAAATATATCAAATTTGTTCATTCCTTGGGTAAGGCAACACAAGAAAAAAAAAAAAAAAATCACGAAATTCTGAGATGGTGATGGGAACTTTTTCCTATTGGCTTGCCCGATTTGCTCTTGTAAGGGCTCTTTAAAAAAATATTTGATTGATGTTTATGGAATGCAGTTTAATATTTTGCCTATTTTTATTGAATGATATTATTACGATGACACATATTACAACAATGCTTTTGTCTCAATTAAATTTTGATCAAAATAACAATTTTTATGCACAGCATCCTCTCAAATGAATTTATCCGGTAACAAAAAAATAAAAAGTAGTTGTTTGTTACTGTATAATAAAACTTATCATTGTTCACATCCTTATAGGAATGCCGCTATTGCTGTTTCAAATGAAAATGAAATTTGCAATGATAGAGATGTGTCAGACGCTAAATGTCACATTTCGGACGATGCCAGTGTGGAAAATGACTTAACAGTTTTGGAATCATCTTCAGGTGGTATTAGAGAATGGCCTGAAGATTGGAACGTAAAACAAATAGAAGAATTCAGGGACAAATATACCTGGTTAGATGCTCAAGGTGGAAAACTTGGATGTACTGAATGCAAATACGGCTTATCTCAGGGACTTGGAGTTATGAAAGATCAGGGCATTTCCCTATCTAATGAGTGGGCGAAATATTTAATAACTTCTACTAATTGTTCGGATCGAAGAAAGCGTTTGACATCTTTAAGAAAAAAATTATCCAAGCATGTAAATTCAGAAGCGCATGCAAGAATAGTGAAGTTAAAACGTACTTCGAAGATGAACATGCTCCCGGAAGCTTTCGAAAAACAAGTGATTTCAGGAAATGTGGAAACTGAAAGGATATTTCGAACCGCGTATTATATCGCAAAAATGAATCGTCCATTTAGCGACTTCAGTTCCATTATAGAGCTACAAAAATCTAATGGAATAGATTTGGGAATAATTTTACATTCTAGGTACTCTGCAAATAAAATTATTTCTTCTATTGCAAATCAAATGAGACAAAAAATTGTGAAATGCTTACTAGAAAATGATTCTGAACTCTCTGTTCTCGTTGATGAATCAACTACTGTGAGTCAGAAAACGGTTCTAGTGATAAACCTAAAGGCGTCGATAGATCAAATATCTAACCCAATATTTATTTTTCTTGATTTGATAGAGCTTGAACAACAAACGGCGGAAGCAATCACTGATATGCTTCTAGAACGTTTAACATCAGTTGGCTTCGCAAATGAATATTTAAAAAAAAAATTGGATATCTTTTGTTTCCGATGGAGCAAGTGTAATGTTAGGGAAAAAAGCAGGAGTTGCCACAAGATTACGAACACTCTACCCCTCTATTACACTCATGACCACAAATTAAGGATAATGAAGTTCAGGCAAAGAAAGAGAAAGAAGCAAAACAAATTTGACTAATTTGTAAAGTCTATTTATTAAACAAAAAGTAAAGAGCAAAAAAGATGCTATATGTTTGACATAATTAATAAAAATTGCAAGTTTTACTCCCTTGACCAAATTTCAAAAAAGAACCTATTTACAAAAAACAGTATAACATGGTCAGTAGGATGGTTAATACGGAGTATGTCTCCCGGACGATGCAATACAGGCCTGACAACGCCTAGGCATGCTGAGTATCAAATGATCAATCTGATCTTGGGGAATATTACACCACTCATCAAGCAATGCACTCCGAAGTTACGGTAGACAGGTGGGAGGGGGTTGGCGGGCTGCAATTCGTCGGCCAAGCATATCCCACACATGCTCTATTGGATTCAAGTCCGGTGAGTATGCTGGCCAATGCATACGGGTGATATCTTCCGATTGAAGGCATTCGTCTACAATGTTTGCACGGTGAGGACGAGCGTTGTCATCCATAAACACAAATTCAGCACCCATGGCGCCCCGAAACAAACGTACATGTTGTTCCAGAATGACATCCCGATAGATGTGGCCTGTCATCGTTCCACTCTGAACATGCAGGTCAGTTCTGGAACCAAGAATAATTCCTCCCCAAACGAGCCATCCTGCACCACCGTAACGGTGTCTTTCAATGGTGTTCTCTTGGTGGTAACGGGTACCTGGCGCTCTCCAGATGAATGTCCGGCGAGAATCAGACTCCAAACTAAACCTGGACTCGTCGGAAAACATCACACAAGACCACTGTTGCGGAGTCCACAATGCATGCTCTCTACTCCAGGTTAATCGCAGGCGACAGTGAGTTGCGGTAAGTGGAACACATCTGACAGGCCTACGAGCATATAGACCAATGTGCCCTAAGCGTCTGTACACGGTCTGCCTTGAAACTGTCGTACCGGTAGCTGAAGAGAGCTGACGAGACAGGTCTGATGCTGTACTCCGTCTGTTTCCTTTGGCAGTAACTGCCAAATAGCGGTCCTCATTCGGCGTTGTAACTCGGGGACGACCTGTGCTGTAACGTCTACTCACATTACCATCATCTTGGAATCGTTGCCAAAGCCTGGAGATGACACTCTGGGCGATTCCAAGTTCCTCGGATACTTCCAGCTGGGTACGTCCACATTCCAGTCGTCCGATAATTCTGCCACGTAAAACATCATCCAAATGCCTGCTTTGTGCCATAACTATGCGGTTTTTACACTGAAAGGCTTTCACAGCGCTTGTGAACAATTTTACTTCTTTGCCACCATTCCTTATATACCCCTCTCTTACACTCTCGTCATTGTGACGTACCATCCACGCCATCTGGTGGTTTCCTGTAATTTGCATATTCTTCTTCAAGATGTGTGTGATCATTCCACAGGTGAAATTTTTATTTTAGAGATCAATTTCTGTGTGATTCTCAATTATCCTTAATTTATGGACATGAGTGTATATCATGGCATTGTATGAATCACAGACTGGAGCTTGCAGTAGGTGATGCAGTGAACAGTGTGTCTGGTGTAAACCATTTTAAAATTTTTATGGATGAAATCCATAATGTATACAGCCAATCCGCTAAAAACAAGCGAGAATTGGCAAATATTTCTGATGAGCTCGGCCTCCAATTATTAGCAATTGGTCGCGTTTTAAACACAAGGTGGGTGGCAAGCAGTTTCAGAACTGTATGTGCTGTCTTGGATTCTTACTGCGCATTATATACGCACTTTACTGAAGCTTCTTTGGATAAAGCTCGCAATTCCACTGAGCGATCAAAATTTATAGGGCTTGCTCGACACCTCGGGAGCCCAGAATTTTTAAGGAACTTGAGCCTTATGCACGATGCTTTAAACGAGCTTTCAAATTTATCTGCACAATTACAGGCACATAATGTAACACTTTTGAAGGCTGATACATTGATAAAGAGAACAATTCGAGTTTTGGAGTCCTTCAAAATTTCAGAAGGTAAGAAATATGAAGTTGCTTTAAAAGCAGAAGAAAAAGGAAATTTTCAAAATATTGAACTGAAACGTTATTCAAAAATTGCAATCATTAATCCTTGTTAATTCTTACAAAGTCTTATAGATAATATGAAGGAATTGTTATTGAATGACCCAACACAAGAAAGTTTGCTTAAGGATTTAACAATCCTTGACAGTACAACTTGGCCAGCAAATCCAGATATTCGACACGGAGAAAAAGAAATAAAACGTCTTTGCTCTAGATTTAATCTCGATTGTAGTACTATAGTTAATGGCATGAGAGAGTACATAGATAATCAAAAAGTTTTACCCGTAGAAATCACACCACTGAAAGTTTGTATTGATACCCTTCCTCCGGGGACAGCCGAATGTGAACGCTCATTTAATCAAATGAATATAACTGCTTCCGATGAGCGTTCACGACTTTTAATTTCAACCATTTCCAACCTGTTAATGATAAACATCAACGGTCCACCGGTTGGTAGATGGCAACCACAACAATATATTAAAATTTGGAACTCAGAAAATTATAGAATGGCTGTGGATAATCAATCTAGAAAACTCAAAATGGTCGACGAAAATTCAGAAAAAGAATCATTGTGGAAAGTGTTTTAAGAATTGTTAGTTTAATCGATAATAAAAATTTAAATACTTTATTTCCACTTTGCATTTGTGTTTTCTAAGATTGGTATAAGGATTTTATTTTTCATTTCCCACTTTTACACTGAGCTTTATCCCAGAGAATAATATTTTACATTTACTGGAACTGTGTGCAGCAGTGAGCAAAATGTTTCTCCGTTTAGGGACAAGTTAATAATGGTGTTTAATTTTTTATTCTGTCCTTTATTAAGTATAAACACGTTAAAGAAATTTTATAATGATGTTAGAAATAAAAGAGGACAATTTAAATTATCATTCAGCTAAAATATTAGTTTTTTTTCCCCCTTTAAATCCTTTATGCCATATTTTTAATGCTGATAAACATGCTAAATTCTTCTGCTAAACTCTGGCTTTAGTAAACTTATTTGCTGTATGCTGATAGTAAACAAAAACTAATCAATGATAAATTGAGTAATAGAAGTAGATTTCAATTTTAACCTTTAAATAAAAAAAAAGAATGATTTAAATGAACAGTAATCAACCATGTAAATGAGAATAAACTTGTTTTAAATTATAACTTTTTAAATCCTGCCTAGAAATTGCATCTTTAAAATCACAACATATAATTTGAGAGAAAAGTCAGATTGATTTTCAAGCAATTTATTTCTAAAAACTTTAGCAAGAGCAAAGTTAGTACAGCAAGTTTAAAATTCTATTTCAAAGCTTCAGTGCTCCACGTATTATAGTCCCCCCCCCCAAATATTAATGATTGTGTCATTTTATCTCTCACCCCCTTTATTGAAAATTGTCTGAAAAATGTGTCCCAAAAATGCGACATAATTTTACATGTATTTAAATACTATTAGTTCACAAGTTGTAGAATATGCATCATGTATTTTTCTATAAATAGATTACAATCATAAAAATTTCAACATAGGGTTACCATTCGAAATACACGAAAGATGAGAGATAAAATGACATAGTGAATCAATATAGTTTTAATGTGGCAATAATGAAACTAAAATATTAGGGGATGGGGGTACAGGGATATATATATTATATATATATATATATACTGTTTCAGAAAAGAATGCGTACATTTGGGTTGAATTTCTTCTAAAAATGAGCGTCCCCCCACTTTTTTTTAGGACTACACCACTGCACACAACATGGGCGTAGCCAGCGAGGGGCAGGGTGGGGCAGCTGCCCCCCCTAAAATGAGCTATCATAGGGTTTGATTATGACAAACCGGACATTCTTCGGTTAGACTCCATGTCCTGCCCCCCCCTTTTGAAAATCCTGTCTACGCCCTTGACACACAATGACAACAAGCGCTTTCACAGTTCGAATTTCATTGTTTCTCTGAGTAGATGACGCTTTTATTTGATTTATTTATTTTATTTTTATTTATTTTATTTATTTTTATTTATTTTATTTTTTACTTATTTCTTCAATTTTTTCTGAAAGAAATAAAGTAAACGGAAACTTTCAGGGAAAAAAAGTCCAAATCTTTAAATTTGTGGACATTTGGGGACAAAGTATTTTCGGGGACAAAATGAAAAAAAGATCTATATTTGGGGACTGTCCTCGAATTTCGAGGACGTATGGTCACCTTACCTTAGTATACGCAGGAAAAGTATGCAATATTCACACAGCGATATTCGAAATTCTAGGCCATTCACGCACTTTGGCGAAAAACTAGGCGAGATTGTGTAATGGGAGAAAAATCTGGTAGACTGGATCATGCCTCCTGCTTGCGCATGCGCAGCTATATTATGTTTAAGCTTCCAGCATGAAGCTCTAAGGAGAGTCATCGGGAATGGGCGATCAGGCGGTAAAACGGACCAGGATCCATTTTCACCGGCAGGAGGCCAGGGCGGGGTCGCCGCGACTGGAGTGGTCCCCTCCCTTCCCGGACCTCCCCTCCCTTCCCGGGGGCTCCGGCCAGGGCCGCCCCTTACGGTTGTGCAGGTTGTGCGTCGCACAAGGGCGCCTCGGTGCTAGGGGCGCCAAACGGAGGCAAGACAGACAAGAAATTTTGTATATGAAGCTAATATTGTTAAGGTGCGATTTTAGTGATTCTGTTTTCATATCACCAAAAATGGGACTTTAAGTCCTATAAAGAATAATTTTTAGCAGGGCCGTAGCTAAAGGTTTGGCGGGACTCAGGGACGGCCCGACACGGTAAGCGAGGTAAGCATAGTATCGGGCGCCATATTCGAAGGGACACCATTTCGAACTCAAAAACGGGAGAAGAACTTGATCAAGAGAATAAAACGGGGCGCCTTTTTTACTTTTGCAGGGGGTCGGCACGTACCCTAGGGCCACCCTTGGCGACACAAGATCAGCTGGATCACAAAAATTGTAGGCAGAGTTTCACTGTTTTATGTTTTATTTACTTTTTTTCAAAATAGCACATCTGTAAGAAGAATAGGTAGGATTTTGTTAAGTACAATAATTATGAGGGAATTAAAATTTATTATTGAAGTTGTTCAAGAAGTAGTGGAAGAGAGCGCAATTTGGAGTGTTCTGCCAGAGGTGCAAAACCACCTATCTACTCTCCTAGTTTTTATCCCTGAAAAAGACTGTTTTCTATATATTCTCGACCAGTGTCGCAACTGGAGATTGTGTCAAACGGGACAAACCTCAATTTTACACCCTCTTCTTACAATTTTCGTGCTCCCGGCGTCCGGGGCATGTGCCCCTTTTGCCATACCTGGATTTGAATACCATCCTCCTTGGAAATTATTCTGCCGAAGATCATGGGCTCTGAGCATGAAATATTTTATTTTAATGAAATGAAGTACTGCACCATTTTTTTTTCTATTGGGCGAGGGGGGGGGGCGAAGTAAAATGTGTAACCTGGAAAGAACACTTTACAAAGGACAGGCCTAGAAGGCGCAAACCTGTTAGAGATATAAGTTCATGTATACAAGGCACATTCAAAAATTTACAGACAAAGTTTTTTCATGGAACTTCCCAGTCTACCTACCTCAAATTATTGCAAAGCTGCTTTCATTACTGGATCACATAACTATAGTTTTACTAATAGTACTGGTCAAGGTTTATGTGATTTCATACAGACATACCTTAATTCACTGAACATCAATATTTTAGATTTAAGGGGCCAAGCCTATGACAACGGTGCAAATATGAAAGGAAAGCATAAAGGACTACAACAAAAACAAAGAAATAAATCCACGGGCTTTTTTTATTCCATGCGCTGCCCATACATTAAACCCGGTTGTTAATGATGCAGACAAAGTGGCATTTGAAACAGTAAACTTTTTTAGCGTAATATAAGAACTGTATAGTAATTATTTTTCAAGCTTTGTTAAACGATGGGCTATAATCAAAATATGTTAGAAATTTAAATTTAAAGCCACTGTTCACAACTAGATGGGAAAGTAGAATAGAGGCAATTAAACCTCTTAAGAATAACCTCAAAGAAATTTAACAAGCTCTTTTAGAGATAGCGGAAGATAACTCCAAAGACATCGAAGGTAGGGTACAAGCAGATAATTTAATAACGAAATTATTTTCATTTAAATTTATTTGTTCAATTAACATATGGTACGAAATTTTAAGCCATATTAATGCAATAAGCAAGATGATGCAAGATCCCACATATTGCATTCAAACCGTCATACAAAGTCTTGATTCTATTTTACAGTATTTCAAAGAACAACGGAGTGATGAAATGTTTGAAAATTTCATATCGTCTTCAATGAAAATAGCAACTGACCTAAATGTTGAAAGCTCTTTTCTAGAAATTCGAAGAAGAAATAGGAAAAGAATGTTTGAATATGAAGCACCAGATGAAACTATTAACGATGGAAAAGAAAATTTTAAAGTGAATTTCTTTTTCACAATTTTAGATACCGCAATTGCATCAATTACAGAAAGGTTCCCATTGATCAAAGTATACAATTACGATTTTAAACTCATTCACAATATAAATAAGCTTAATGAATTTGAAGATTTATTAAATATTTGTCAGAGTTTGCATCTGTGACGAAAAAAATTCTGAAAGCGATATTGATGTGAAAACCTTGTTTGAAGAACTGAAATTGCTTCAACGATATTAAAGACAATATGACTCCAACTTATGTACATTATTATTTATATAAGCATGTTTTAACAGAAACCTTTCCAAATGTCACTGTGGTACTGAGAATTTATTTGACGTTACCAGAATCTGTAGCCTCAGGGGAAAGAATTTTTTCGAAATTAAAAATAATAAAAAACTATTTACGCTCAACTATGTCTGAAGAACGACTTACAGACTTATCAAAGACTTCGATTGAAAACGAAATTTTGAATAAATTAGATATAAAAAACTTAATTAAGTTGCAATGAAAGCACGAAAAGCAAAAATTTAGTTTTAACACCAGTTTTTTATGATATTAGTGAAAAATTTATTAAATTTTAATGTGCTTCTTTTTTAAGTACTTGATAATTTTAATGTGATAGGTAATATGTTACATGTAATGCTACGAATATTTGTTTTTGTTTTCTATTTATTGATAGTATAAGCAAAGGTTACTTACGTTATAGGCATATATACGGAAATTTTAGCTATACATTTATATGAAAATTTAAAACAAATCTTAATTTTAGGAGACGGGGGGGGGGCGCCAAAAAAGTAGTTGCACAAAGGCGCAATCCACCCTAGGAGCGGCCCTGCAGGAGGCGCAGCGCACTGCTTCAATAGGGATTTAGCGTTGTTTTGATTGTGAACGAGCTATATTTTTTTAATAAAATAAATTATTTTGATAGAATATGGGTCGAGCGAGTCACTGCTTTGCACCTGGATGTGACAGTGGATATCCAGAAGCCAGAAAAAGAAATGTATCGCTCGGGAAGAAAAATCCAACGTTATTTAAAGCTCCAAACAGCATCAATACAGCATCACCATAATATTTCTTTAATATGGCCCCTTATAAATGTATAACATAAAAAGTAACACTATGTAAATAGAAAACCTTTTGTACATGTTAGTAGTAGTATAATGCCAATATGAACACTTTAAAATTGGCATTTGGCCCAATAATCAAATTGAAACAGCAGTATAATACTTTGAAATTGTCCATTTTTTAAAAAATAATAACAGTTTTATGAATAATATTTTTCTGTTTATTAATTTAATTAGAGGGGGGAGGGGATTTTATAATATATAAGAGATACACAAATGAATAGATATTTTTGGCATAAGTCTGCAAAACTTATACAGAAACAAATATTTTCAATTCAAAGTCTGTTTTTTTTTAAATACAAAATTTTTCAAAATTAAATAAATATTAGATTTTTTCTGATATGTGAAAGCTTGCAAAACTGATGCAAAAGAGTCAATCACTGAATATGCGTGTATTTATTGAATTAATATTTTTTTTCCTTTATGCTTTTTATGAAATTTTTTGTAGTACTGAAAAATGATACTGATACTGAAAAGACATTGATTTTTATGTAAGTTTTGTGGTACTCAGGTCCTTATTATCGCACGGGCAAATCGGGACTTTGCCCAGGGCCCCCCAATTTCAAATCTTGTTCTGAAACATCCTTCTTTATATCAAAATTTTATGAAAAATAAAACAAATTTCATAGATGCCCCCCCCCCCCCAAATTCATCAATTCCTGGGGCCCTTGTTGGTTATAATCAGGCTCTGGTGGTGCTGAAAAACGGCGTTAAATGTTTTTCTCTTTCCATATTTGTTTTTGTTTTTTGGTTTAACTAACCAACTTTAAGACTAAAGACAAAAAAAAATAAAAAAAAAAAAAATAATAATAAATAAAATATAATGTGGAAGAGCGGGTATATAAGAGGAATTTATAGCCTGAAAGAAGGCAGGGAATATTTTTTAATTTTTAGCGAATTGCTACCAAAAATATTTGTCAAAAACTGATCTATTATATCGTTCGCATGCAGTTTTAAAGAGAATTTATTTAAATTATTAATTAATTTATTAAATTTTCAAACTGATGTTACATCGTTGTAACTAAGTAATATAGAAACAAAATTATTATATATGCATATTAATTATCATATTTATTTATTCAAATGTTAGTGTATACTTCATGAAATTTCAGCATAAATGAGATGTTGTTTTCCGCTACCGTCAATAGATGGCGCAATCAATGGTAGCTGCAGTTTCGTCGGCAATTCTCATACTGCGTAGTTGGTCCAAATTGGATAACAAGTCGATGTTTCTCCTCCCGAGCTTCATGGCTTCCAGTCAAAACGAGCACGTGCGGATAGGGGCAGATGGAATCCTAACAGAAAAACTTAGACTTTTCTACCCACAAGTTTGATAGGGGAAAACACGCGCGCGCGTAGGGAGAAATGCATTAGAAGATGGATTCGTGGGGAAAAGTACTTCAACGTTTTTAAGCAAGGATCGCTCTAATTTATTAATCGTGCGGTCTGCTTGCTCTCTTTCTTTTTTTACCTGTTTTTTTTTCTTTTGGTAGTTGAAATAAAAAATTGCCACAAATGTATTTATTATATATTATGTATGTACACTTAGAAGTTTTTAAGCATCGGTTACATGGCCAATTAATTGTGCGGTTTGTTCTCTCTTTTTTTCCTTGTCTTTTGGTAATTAAAATTAATAATTTTATTTGATTTGAGATTTTTGTTAATTGAGACCCTTAACCAGGAGGCTGTCGTCTCGATTGCTCCGAAGAGAAATTAATAATAGTTACATATGGATTTATTATATATTTATAAATACATATATATGTGTCTGAACGATTGTTACTATAAAGTAATGCATTTATTACTTATATATAGGAAAATATCAGTGGCATGGCTACTGGGTAGAGGGGTTATAACCCCCCATGACGAATTTTTTGTCATACAAAATGCATTTTCTTCACGTATACAAAACATATGTATACAGCTCATTACGATACACGAATTGCAGTAGTCGTAACCACTCCCCCCCCCAGAAAAATTTCTGTCTACGCCACTGGAATATAATAATTTGTTGCTTACTTATGCTTAATAATAAGTACAATACTTAATAATGACTTGAGGTCACAATTATTTTAACTAATATTGCAATGGCCACTAACTTTATTAAAAAGGATGTCAATAAATAAAAAGAAATAAATCAGATTACAAAACACTTCCTAAAAAAGTTCATACATTTTTTTTTTCATTTTTAAAATAATGGTTACGCTTTTCAACATACGTCTCTAACGAGTCTCTTAAAGTTAGTGTACCCTTCTCCTCCTGTGTCAATCGTTGCATTTGGGCAATCGGGAAGCAACGACTATCAGGGTTGAGGAATTCAGAATATTACCATAATCTTAGAGAACTTGACGCCAGAATTATTTAAACTACTGTTGTAATTGCATATATTAAGTCTTTCATGCAGCATCAACATAATTAACATAATTAGGTCTTTGGTACAGCTGAGACCCAACGTGTGCGTTTGGGGTGTCGGGGAGCAACGACGATCAGGGAAGGGGAATCGTAACCATTGACGTTTTAGTTTGATAAGAAGAACATATACGATAATAATAAGATACAATAGGATAGGTAAATAAGATAAGATAGTTCCAACATCTGAGATGAAGGCATGGGCGCCAGCAGCATAGGGCAAGGGGGGGCAATGCCCCCCTGGATTTTTGTATGCAGTGTTAGCCCTTGCTTTTTTGCTCTTTCCAACAAGGTAACCATGCGTTGAAGTAGTCTTCGCCCCCCCTGGGAAATATTCTGCCGGCGCCCATGGATGAAGGTATAATTCGCTCAGTACTTCGGTGTGATTTTACTTTTATTTGGAAGACTTATTTTGAGGTAGAAGGAAATTTACTTTTTACTAGAATTAAAGTTGGTTTATTTTTATTTATTTAATTTTCGTTTTATAAAATTCGAAATTATTCAATTTACTAAGCACAGACTTTCGATGTCCACGGGATCATGTGCAACAGTCCCTCTCATTCACCTGTCTCCAGCACCCGCTTCATTATAAATAAATTGTTTAATGCAACCAGTCATAAGACAGAAAATATTTGGGCGTATCCTAGCAAGGACGTATTTAGGGGGGAGATTAAGGGGGTCCAGACTCCCTCGAAAATTGGAATTTTGTTACTAAAATGGTAATGATATAGTATTTTTGTGTGAAATTCTGCCGTTTATATTGTTTGGACCCCCCCCCCCCCTCCGAAATTTTCGGATCCCCCTCCCCCGAAGTGTTTTTTTTTTGGATACGTGCCTGTATCCTAGGACCAGTATTTTTTATAGGGTGCCTATACTGCTGAATCTTGTTAACGCAAGCAAGGTTAGGCAACCATCTTGTTTACGAAAAAATTCACGAGCAATAACTAGTTTTTGGAGTTTGTGCAGTAAATGGCGTTCGTAAAAATATAGTCTGCCAGGAATGTAGCGAGTGTAGTATTTAAAGCACTTTAGCAGGAGCAAACAAAATAGCTCTCATAGATTACACTCTAATGGCAGAATGAAAATATAATTTATTGCCTTTGTTTCTACTGCTACCTCTTATCGAATAGAAATGGTGGCTGCCATTCTCCATCCCTGATCGTCGTTGCTCCCCGATGGCCCAAACGCACACGTTGCGTCTCAGCAGTACCAAAAACTCAATATCTTGATGCTGTGTGAAAGACTCAATATATGAAATTACAACGGTAGTTTAAATAATTCTGGCGTGAAGTTTTCTAAGATTATGGTAATAGTATTTTGAATTTCTCAACGCTGATCGTCGTTGTTTCCCGATTGCCCAAATGCAATGCAACGATTGACACAGAAGGGGAAGGATACATTAACTTCTTTTAAGAGACTGGTTAGAGACGTATGTTGAAAAGCGTAACCCTTATTTTAAAAATGAAAAAAATGTATGAACTTTTTTTAGGAAGTCGTTTGTAATCTCATTTATTTCTTTTTATTTATTGACATCCTTTTTAATATAGTGGCCATTGCAATATTAGTTAAAATTATTCTGACCTCTAATCATTATTAAGTCTAAGTTATTGTATATAGTAAATTAAAAAGTATTCATTCCAGTGGCGTAGGGAGAAATTTTTCATAGCGGGGGGGGGGGGGTTACGACTACAACGATTCATGTATATGTGTATATAATATGTGTGTGTGTGTGTGTGTGTGTTGTGCGAGTGTGAAGAAAATATGTTTTGTATGACAAAAAAAATTCCTTATCGGGGGGGGGGTTAACCCCCCCTGTAGCTACGCCACTGATATATTCATATATATATAAATAATAAATACATTACTTTATGGATAATACATTACGTTATATGCGAGTAAATACATATATGCACACATATATATGTATTTATTACAAATATATAATAAATATATTTGTAACAATTATTAATTTCAATTACCCTTCCCCCCTTCAAAAAAAAAAAAAAAAAAAAAAAAAAAACGAGAACAGACTGCACAATTAATTGCCCATGCTTAAAAAGGTCTAAGTATACACACATAATATATAATAAATACATTTGTAATAGCAATTGTTAATTTCAATTACAAAAAGAAAAAAAAACGAGAATAGATCGCAGGATTAATAAATAGCCATGTAACGCGCTTGCTTAAAAACCTGGAAATCCTTTTCCCCACGAACCCATCTTCTAATACATTTCTCCCTGCGCGCGCTCGTATTTTCCCCTGTCATGCCCCTATCCGCACACAAGCGGATAGCGATAGAAACATTGCTTATACTATCGGACTTTGTCGAATTTTCAGACTACTGCAAATAGGGGAAATTCCTTCTCGTTTCCCTACAGCGTGGTTACTCGTTTCTTTGGAGTAGAGATAGTTTTGGAAAGTGCTCGCTCTTCTGGCAGCTTGTTTTTTAATTATTTCCTCCCTATTATTATTGCTAGCACAACTTAGTTCCGATCTTAGTTTTATCTGGAGTAAATATAGTTATTTTTACGCAATGGATTTCCATTGTATTGCATCTATTTATGGATAGTGCTTGCTTTAAAAATTATTTTAGAACATTTTTTATTTTTATTTTTATTTTTTTTTTCGTTTAAGATAAGCAGAAAATGGTAATTTCGTTTACAACTTTGAAAATTTCGACATAAGTTTTCATCACATTCTAAATAATTAATTTTAAAAGATTGTATATGCATTTTACGATTTCTTTTGCCTTCCTACCGAGAAATAGAAATTATTTAAACACAATTTGCATGCTTTCATGAGTAATTTTAGTATAAAATAAGGTAATTATATGTATATATGTATACAAAATTTATTGCTAAAAAAATAATGTATAAACAATTCTTGCTAATAAAGCTTTTTTAAAAAAATTACACTAAGAAGAGATTATTTTTCACGAACGCATTATTATTATTATTTGGAAACAGCTTGACAGAAATATGCATTAATTAAAAAAAGAATAATTGTGCAACGTTCAACTTAGAAAGAAGGGCAGCTACCCTAGGCGCAAACGTATAGGGTTCAGTACACAAGTTTTTTTAGGTGAAATATGATCCTTTATAGCCTAATTTTTATATAGTTTTCATGGAACTACATTTAATGGAAATTTGTAACACATCTAATTATACCAGAATTTATCACAGCCTACATAAGTAAATATATTTACTTTTGAAAAATTGTAGAATACATATTTTACAATTTCTTCTCAGTTTCAGCAGAAAATTCGAAATCATTTAAACACGATTCGCTTTCTCTTGTACCTTTAATATGAATTAGCAGTAAGATTTTACAGAAATTAAAATAATTCTTTCATTTTTAATAAGGAATTTTTTTAAAATTCGCATTAGGAAAAGGTTATTTCACAAGAACATTATATTTTTGATAAGACTTGACAAAAATTTGCATTAAAAAATGTAATTGCAACAAAGTCGGGCGTAAAAAGAGGGGCAATTGCTCCACACGCCAAAATAGAAGGTTCAGTAATTAGATCACATTAACCCTCTCGTCACCCTGAACCTCATCTGAGGCTCCTACTTCAAATAGCAACATTTAGAGAGAAAAAATTGAATGTAGTATTTTTTTCTTTCAGTGATATCAATAGCATTCATTCAAATAGGAAGTATAGGAGGCTCTTAACTAGATGCATCAATCGTGCCTAGATTGCAGTACTAGTCCATTTAGCTCATTTTTTTACAGTTTTCGCTTCATTGTTTTAGGAGAAAAATTCAGAAAATAAGGACGCTGCTTTTTGACCTTTTTTTTGTTGTTTTGTTTGTTTTTAAGGTAAGTATAGGGGTTTTTTTTCGTATTCCTCAACCTTTACCTAATAGGTGCATCTTTTAAATTAATTTGAGCGTAACAAAATGCTTCGAAAATGCAGAAATGAATATTAGAAAAATCTAATATGAATCGACATTAGAAAAAAATATTGTTGCATGATTTATAATAGTATTTCAGATGCATTAAATGCTAGACAGATTTTTTTCTCCGATTTTTCATAATTCGGTGACGAGAGGGTTAAAATATTTATTATCAGGGTTGAAAAAAAAGTATTGTTTTTGTAAAAAAAAAAAAAAAAAAAAAAAAAAAAAAAAACTTTGCTTTTTTTTTGTAGTTGTTGTTTAAAGCAGTTTTTGTTTTGTTTAAACCAGGTTTTTAAAAAATCCTTTTATAATTACATGCATACAAATATATAAATAAAATTACTTATAAAATGTTCAAGTAACAATTAATATTCCTTCTGAAAGTAGTTAAAACTAAGTAAATGAACAATTGTTGCTACTTATGTGGACATTGAAATAATTAAATTTTAATAATCTATTTAGAGAAACTATTTTTTAAATTTAGTATATAATATAATACAATAATAGTTGTTTACTACATAATACTTGGACTATTACTCTTAGATTCATCAGTAATAATGGCGGTAAGTTGTTCAAACTGGACACCTTTGTGCACGCCGTGCTATTCACTGGAAATTTCTCTTTTATTCATACTTTCATAGATTTTTAAAAAATGATTCTTAATCTCGGATGAGTCCCAACACGGCCGAGTGGTTAAGGCACTGAAAATGGTAGACGGTTGAAGTGTGAAGGTTTCGGGTTTAGGCCCGTCACGCAGCTGTCTGGAGTTTTGGTCGGTTTTCTCCAGATATAACCTGAATAGGTTAGAACCTCTTAGAAAGTCCTTTGCCCAAGGCCTCCCCCCATCCTAGTCAGATACCCCTCGAGCAGGTTTGCTTTAATACAAACAATACATTTCGGATGAAATAAGCATTTTTCCCCTTTCATCATCTTAAATTTTTAGCACTTGATCCAACTATAAAATAATATCACTCGGGTTCGCTCTTTCTTGGATTAGAAAAGCAGCTATCGCTTGGGCTCAAAAAAATTATCCAGAAATCATCTGTACTGTCTATACATTTAATAAATATAATAAATGAGTACAAAATAATAAATAAGTACAAAAACATGAAAAAATCAACTCCCCTTAAAATGCGCACCATAAAACCCAAGGTCAACTAGGCCGGCAAACCACCACCCTCTAGATAAGGGGGAAAGTGTAGACCGCCAAACCTGTAACACTGGTGGAGGGTTACTTCCCACACATCGGCACGCCAAGAGATCGCCAACAATTTCACCCCCTTTTCAAGAAGGATCAGTGGGTGACCCTGCAGATCTAGACTCACGGAAAATATCGCGAGGATGGCCCCCGTTCTAAAGAGGGGATGGCAAAAGCGGGAAGATAGTAACCCATAAATTACTCCAGCCAGTGTCATTGTGAAATCCGTGTGTGGTACATGCAACGCTTTGAAGTACAGTATTTTGCAATGAATTTCGTGTATTGATATCTGAGATGTCTAGCAAGGGTATAATAAGAGTTCCTTTATCAGCAGCAATAATTAAAATTTGTCTTTAGAAAAATATTTTAAAACGCTAGAAGCATCGCACTTACTATCGCTTGTTTTGAAAAAAAAATTTTTTTTAATATTTTATTCTTTTTTTTTCACGATTTTAAAATTCGCTAATTTTAATTTAAAATGCGTGCGCTCGCTGTCTCAGGAAGGAAGGAAAAAAAGAAAAGAAAGGAAATTTGGAGGAAGAAAATTGCGTTAACTATTTACAGATATTTACCTCAAAATTTACTTATTCGTTTTAGTTGTGGACTCAGGATCTTATTTTAGGCTGGGTATTCGGAGCACGTGACATGGCTCTTCCATTTTATAGTTGTCCTAGAAACTGCACAGATAGTATCAAAACACGTACTAAAATAATCTTTAATAAATAATCACACATTATGAAGGTTTAATTTCTACCCGAAAATCAAAGTAAATTATCTGAATATTTTAATTGAATCCAACAAATTATTCGAAGAGTTTAGTTTCATAAATTGACATTTATTTTCTATTTTATAAAGATAGTTGCAAGTTATGCATAAATGTATAAATTTAATAATATCTGATGCTGATAACTAATAAGTAGTTCGACAAAATCCTCTAAAGTTTTAGACATTCTAAAATTTAAACTTTTGGTCAGAGAAAAGAGAAAATCAGATTTTTTTTTTTTTCGGAAATATATATCGTAATTTAATGTGTTCTCTTGAGTATTTGTAGAGCCTGAAATATTTGACCCATTAATCGTATATAGAACACTGTAAAACTAAAATTAAAAAAAATACTGTTAAATTTTTTTAAAGCATTTTCTTACATTCATGTTAAATATTTTTTGCTATTCTCCTAAAGAACTCTTGAGCAATGTGACAGAGGCGTTTAAAAGTTTAATGTTAAGAAAATCTTCATGCACGGGTGATTTGTGAAACGTAAATTAATTTCATTTAAGTAATATTCCGCAATAATTTTTTTTTTCAGGGTTTCCCGCAAGTACCCTACAGAGGGTGTTCACACATTTTTGTAACGATTTTGCAAAGATATATGTAGAAATAAATATAAGAATTTTATTTTCTAATGTGTTCAGTCTGATAGCCCTTTCTTTGAACCATTATATTACATCTTGATTTCAAAGATGAAAGTCCTTTTCTTAAAACATCAAGGCTGATATTGTTCCACTCCTCCATCACAATCTTGTAGTAATATAATCTTTTGTAGTAATATATGAATGCATCTTGTGTTTGCGTGATTATGGCAACGCTATACTAGGGCAATCTGCCAAGGATAGGGGGGTGCCTAGGTAGGAGAACTTTCTAAGGGGTTCTAAAGCGTATTCACGTTACATCTGGAAAAAACCTACAAAAAATCCAGACTGTTAGATCGACAGCTGCTCGATGGGACCCGATCCCGGGACCTTCACTCTTCGGCCGTCTACCATTTTCAGTGACATATAACTACTGTGCGATGGTAAGGCTATAAATGTATCTTAAAGTAGAAATATAATTCAACTCATCTTCGTTTAGAAATATATTTAATTTTATATTTCAATTCCATTCATTATCACTGAAAAATAACGTTCAATAAATACTTGTCACACAATTTTGCTTTCATGCCTTATAAGATGCAATTTATTCCAGGAAAAATTCATGTATATGTAAAAAAAAAAAGTTACTATTATATTTGTTTGTTCATCTTAAAATACACTGGAATAAAATAAACTAGAAGTTACTGTAGAAAATTTTACTTAATTGAAGTTTTAGACGTATTTCGTATTTTGTGCGTATTAAGAAAATACATGTATTTTGTATTTTTCAATTTAGAAAGCATTTTGTATTTTGTAATTTTTTGTGTTTGAATAAATGTAATTTGTATTTTGCATCGAAAATACATTTATTTATGTATTTTGCCTAACTCTGCTTCTGTAGCTGCTTTCAAAGAGCATTGCAGAGCAAGCAGTAATTATTTTTATTTCCAACGGAGATGAGTCTCCGTTGAACTGGAGAGAGTATGAGGGAACGTCCTCTAAGTGAAACTGTATTCCCCCTCTCTAAACAACGGGGGTTGAGGGGGAGAAAAGCAATAAACTTTAGGTTTACCATTGCCGATCTCTGGGAAGATAGGCTGGTGGAGTGTTTCTTTGGAAAGCAAAAATGATATTCTAAAAGGCTGTATTCCCTTTTCCCCTCCCTTCGCGTAGAAATTCCCCGTCCAATTTTCTGTAAGTCCGATTGCATTAAGAAGTGTTTCTATCGCCATCCGCTTGTTATCCGCACCTGAAACGAACGTAACGAAGTAAATCAGGGAAGTAGTTGTTTGTTATAAAAAATGTATTTGATCCATAAGTGAAATAAAAGTGACGTTTTCCATATGTTTGTTTTTAATTACTTGGTGTAGTCAATTTCTTGTGTCACTCTCTTTTAGTACGTACGTATATTTCGATCAGCTGTTGTTTTTACCATGCAGTTAGCGTTTATTTAAAATCTATATTGATGATGTTTAGAACCTGAAAACTGTAGGAAAATGAATGCGGAATC
>JAWZYV010017125.1:0-37092 GCA_038373885.1 Cheiracanthium punctorium | reverse complement strand
TGGATAAAGTGATACATAAAACAGAGGGATATTTTTTTTAAACTGAAAAAAACACCAAATTTACACTGGAAATGGATCATTCAAAATAAACACACAATTTCAACATTTGTTCAGCAGTTTTTCGGCACATTTATAACTAGTTCGGCTAATATTTAGAGTTGATTTCACGCTGCACAGTGCCGTTTAGATGACATTTTTTTGGGGGGGAGGGGGCAAAAAACTTAAGCACATCTTATGTAGTGTCCCTGTGCAAATATGGAGGCGATCTTCTCATCCTTTTCCTCTATAGAGCATTTCGACGTGACGTATCTCTGACGTCAGCTGAGTGACAGCTTCGCGCATCGTTCTGCGCATGCTATTTCTGTACCTAAATGTATAATTTAGCAATCTCAGTAATCCGTATAAACTACGTGTAATCTGAGGAGGTTCATTGGGTTTTCGGATTACGAACGCAGCCCCACTGTGAAGAATGTAAACAAACTGCAGAATTGCAAGCAACAGGCGTTTCAGTTTAGACAGCAATCCACGACTGTGCACGAAAGAATGTAAATTATTTATTTAGAAATATGGAAGAAATTTTAAAGCTGTCCTCAAATAATTAAACTCTAATTGCAAAATTAGATATTGTTTCTAGTTTAGGATTGTGATATTTTTTCATGATTTTTAACTATATGGATAATTTGTCTCCAATGTAGTTTGAAGCTATGACTAGATAGGTTTATCCTTAGATTGACATGAATTTTAGTGCATGCTTTCTATGGATAGCACTTTCTGGTGTGGATTCTGTTATTAAATGTGCATATAAAATGCATAAGAATAAATCAATAGAAAACATGAAAGAATTGGTTTGTTAATTATTTTTTAAAAACATATTTTGATTAAAAAGTCAATTTATACATTGTTTACAGAACTAGTTTTGTACCAGTGGTTGGTTTATTAAAATAATAATAATAAATAAATAAAATAGGAAGTTTCTTATGTTGAAACTGGCATGTGATGTGTTAATGTATGATTACTTATTGTTGCTTATGCTAAAAAAACTATAGAATCTACTTTTTTAAAATCACTAAACTTGGCTACCAGCCTTTTTATTCTTTTGCAGTATTCTAAATTAGGTATGGAGTGGAACTTAAATATCTTGAATAAATGTGTTTTTTCTATTAAACTGACACCCTCTTTCATTTCACCTTCTTATCTCAATTCTTTCTGTTGTTTCTTTGACTTCGTGAAATCAAGGTTATACTGTTGTTGTTCTCGTGTCCATGGACAGATGATTAAATGGTTAAACTGTACTTCGTTAAAATAAATCCTTATTCTTTTACCTAAAACTATTTCCACTCTGTTCTGCGTGGAGCTGATATTAGGATTAGAAATTATTATGAAGATTTTTAGATTTTTGATACTTACGTATTATTGCAGTGGTCATTTCCAACAAAGTATTTTTTCATCAAATGTGCTGGAAACTGTTGCCAATCGTATTTGAAACCATTAATAATTTCATGTGATTGGCATTTATCTTGGCGAGAAATCGAAATCGCCTGTCTTGTTTGAGTGCCGGGATAATACGCCAGTAGCAATTTTTCTATGAATACTGTTCTTACCTGCTGTTTAGATTCAAGAACCTAAATCATTTTATGCAGTCAAATATGATGTTTTTTTTTCTTTCAATTTTTTTGTAAATAACTTCTAAAGTAATTTAAATTGGCTGACTGACATCTGATTTTTTTAATATCTATCGCTTGCATGTAGTCTGGTTCCTGTGTAAATTATGTGAAAACATATTTTCAAGTAACACTGTAATTTACGATGTTGAAAAAAAAATCTCTTACATACAATCATCATGGAAGAATATAACTGTAAAACTCTATATACTACTCCTTTTATTATGATTGTTTTTTTTTAATCAAATCATTGAACTAATAAATCTGATATGGACACCACATGACTTCCTTGTACCTCTATTAAACCTGAAATATTTTCGGGGCACTTCATCTAAACTTATTTCATTTGAAAGAGACAAAATACTGCAATTCTAAAGTTTACCGCCAAGCTGAGTTCAATTTTAAAGATTTGTTTCACTTAATTGGGCAATATTTTGACAAAAGCCAATAAGCTTGCGATAGCGAGATTTCAGTCACAGCTGTAACAGTTATTCATCACAGATTTTTAATGAAATGAAGGTATCTATAGACCCTTAATATATTTTAAGTCTTTTGGGTGACCCTGTAAATAAATTACTGAGTCCACAGCAATCAAAAGCACAGTTAGATGTTACAATAGTTCTAAATCAGTGGCGGCTCGTGATAAAAAAAACAGGTGAAGAGCTTGATACCAAAATATTATGAAAAACACCTGATGCAGCCATTAACATGGGCGTCGGCAGAATATTTCACAGGGGGGGCAAAGACTACTCAAGGGGGGAAAGACTACTCAAGGGGGGCAAAGACTACTTTAACGTATAGTTACCATGTTGAAAAGAGCAAAAAAGCAAGGGAAAACACTGCATACAAAAATCCAGAGGGGGCCATAGCCCCCCTTGCCCTATGGTGCCGGTGCCCATGTCCATTAAGCATGGTAATTAGGCGGTGGCACAGGCCTATCTGCGGAAAGAAATTTTTAATCTTTCAGCGATGCATTAATTCCTAATGCCTCCACTGGTCGACCCAGGGCCCGATTAACCTTTGAAGTGAGGGGAAGCTCAGTCTCATTTCGGGCCTCCTATCCCCTTTTTGTTTGGATTAAGTAAAGTTTTTAATGATTTTCTTTGTTAAAGGGATATTTAATTGATTTAATTAGTTCTAATGATTTTATTTGAAAAAAATATTTTTTTAATTAATTTGAAATTTACCTTAGATAAAAATATATTATTCATTATCTTCGCAATACTTTACTTAATTGTAATGAGATTTTACAGTATTTTTAAAATTACTGTAAAAAGTAAACTAAAAACATTTCCTTACTACTGAAACAATAAACTTTATTTATTTAGTCATATATTTTTCATGAGACATGGGGCTTTTTTCGGGAATTCTTTGTTCGTTTTGGTGACATCATAAAAATCACAACATGGAAGTTCAGAATTAATTTTGACCTTTAGACGATTTTTAACATTACATATTGAAAGTTTACCCCTTTCTACCGACCAAATGTTCCTGATAATAGAAAATTCTGTCTCAACTGGAACAAATATCCCAAGTATAGACATCGCATACTGAACTAATTTAGAAATGTTGCTGCATGGAGTATCAAGACTTCTAAAATACCTTAAAAATAGCTTTTCACTTCTCTTCATTAAAAATCTTTACAATAACTTAGAAGATCATTTAAAAACAAAATTTTGAATTTTTATCCGTTTTGTAGTCATTTTTGAGCCCCCTTCAAATTATGACGGGAAGGTTAAGCTTCTCGAGCCTTTTCGCTAATCAGGCTCTATGTCGACCACGAGAAAGAACATCTCTTTTATCGTCATCATTCCACCGACTAAACGGTGTTTGTAATACATTACAGACTATATCATTTACAGGAAACATAATGAATGTGAATAAACAGAAAAGAAACTAACTATTATTATCATTAAAATTAACACAAGAAGAAACTCTAAAATTTTCAAAAGACAGTAGTAAAAATCTCATGTGCCAAAATCTCAAACAAATCACGTGGTTTCATTTTCCTACACAAATCGCCAGAGAGCACTTTAATCCGGCCTGCCCAGCGTCTCGTATGCACTACGCTGGGTTTTCTCTCACTTGAAGAGACAGACCGTTTTCTGAGGGATCTCTTCACCTGATAGAAAGTGAAGCTGAAAACTGAATGAAGCGTTTGGGGTTACCATGGCAACCCCCCCAATAAGTGCAGTAGAAGAGATAATTTTTCCTTCGCACTTCACAACTCACCCCGTCAGAACCCGCGTACCACGTGACTCTAACAATGGAGAATGGACCAATCGTGACACAAGTCTTTGAAGCTTTCTTTGACCACGCGGTTTCTATTCAAGGGGAGGAGAGGGAAGAGAGTTTGGCTTCACTGATAGTAAGAGCATGATTTAGCACATAGTCTTATGGCAATTGGGCTTTCATCAGAAATTTAAGTGTATTCTTACAGACTAAATTTGAAAAAGGATTATGGCTTGCTTACGTTACACAATTTTTTGTTACTTACAATACTTGGTGAAGAGGCACTTCACCTACTTCACCTGAAAAGCCGCCACTGTTCTAAATACAAAATTTCAACATTCTACGGCTAAAAGTTTTAGAGTCATGCAAAATGCATAGTTTTTTTGTGTTAAATTAGCGATATTTTGGCAAAACTCAACACGGTGGATGACAAATAACGAGATTCTGTGCATGGACCAAACAATGAACGACTACAGACATAATATATTGAAGACAGTGGCGTAGCCACGGGAGGGGGGGGTAATAAGGGATCACAACACACACACCCTGAAATTTTTGCAATACAAAATGTATATTGTTCACTCCCTCACCACACACATGTATACATATATGTGAGTTACAATAGTAACCCCTCCCATGAAAAATTTCTGGCTACGTCACTATTTGAAGATGTCTATAGACATTAATGTATTGGAATTCTGGTAGTTGCATATTATCCTGATAGACATTCGTGCCAAAATTATTTTTTCGGAAAATGTGCTGGCAAACTGTAGCCAATTGCAGGGGCGTAGCCAGAAATTTTTGATTGGGGGGGGGGGGAGTTACGACTACTAAAACTCATATATATGTATACGCGTGTGTGATAATGTAGTGAAGAATATACATTTTGTATGGCAAAAAATTCCCCATGGGGGGGTTATGACCCCCATAACCCCCCCCCTTGGCTACGCCCCTGGCCAATTGTATTCGGAACCATCATGATTTCCTGCAACCTGGATTTATCAAAGCGAAAAATCGCTCATCTTGGCAGACTGCAAGGATACATGCAAGTACCAAAATTCTTTTGGGTGGTCCTGTAAATAAACTCTCCAGTAGATTGGAATAAAAAATCTAGGTGTACAACTAGATGTTACAACGATCTTATATATAAAATCTCAGCAATCTACGACTAATAGTTTTTGAGATATGCAAATTAAATATATACATATATATACCAAAAGTTGCCAAGTTTGGTGACTTTTAACGCAGTTTTTGAGGGAGGTGGCTGAACGTCACCGGACCATTATCCAACCATATGGTAAGATGTTATTCTGCTTGAAATGAATGAATGTTTCTAAAATTGCCATTGGCTGTAATTTGTTGGAATTTTTCTGAGTGCTCCTGTAGAACTGTAAATGATAAAGATACCATTTTTGATGGCAAGATTCATTTTGTAATCCTTAACAACATATATCATTTTTGATTTATTTGAAATAACTTAATATCTCTAAATTACACTTTAATGAATTTCTGCCCATAAAATATAATGTATGGATGTAGATGTTACAACAATCCTAAATATAAAATTTCAACATTGTACGACTCGTACTTTTTAAGATATGTGAGTTACCTACATACACACGTACGTACAGGCAGTGGCGGATCCAGAAATTCTCTTTTGGGAGGGGCTAAATTTTGATAAAAGCTTATTTCACCCAAAGAAAATATACAATAAAGCAAAATTTTAGTCTAAACAAATGTAAAAAGGATTTTTACATTTGTTTGGGAGGGGCTAAGTGATTAAAAAAGATCACTTTACATATTCAAAGTGCATAATGAAGCAGAATGTTACTCTCTAGCAATCTCTTTTGGGGGGGGGTGAAGCCCCCAAGTCCCTCCCCTGAATCCGCTACTGCGTACAGGCGCCAGGAAACACTGATCAAAATGGTCTAGCTGTCAGTCAGAATGCTTGTACATGAATTTATATGAACATACATACATGATGTATCAATGTTACAATGAGATGTCAAGCAAAAACTCAGTAAATTTAGAGGTAGTCAAAATCTGGATACCGAATTCTTTTTGCGATCACATTATTTCTTTGTACGTCATACAAGGAAGTAAAAATATTAGTGTTTATAAATTGTATAGACACACACACACGTACAGTGCCCCTAGAAAGTGATAACATGCTTTAATTCTTTATCTATTAAAGATAATTAGGCAGTGTGAATTGAATAAATGTTTAAAATAAGGTTAAAAAAAAAGACTATGTTAAGAGAAAATGCCTCTTGTTAATTTTCACAGAGTTACACTTTTTAAAATTTCTTAGAACTACCTTACAAAAAAATTCCTAGAAAATAAAATGTACCCCATGCACAAATGAGGTGATGTACAAAATTTCAGCCTTTCATCATATAACGTCTTAAGGGATATCTATAAACAAAGGTGACTGGGGTCTATACTTGAATTTGAATGTAAAATATTCTTTCATAATATCTGTATGACCCTTAAAATGTGATTGTGATTTTTTTCCTTTCAAGAGCTACTGAAAATTAGTTTAAGTCAGTACTTATTATCTTCATACCTTTGACACTTTTCAGGATATAATTATCAAATTTTGTCCATCACCTCATCAGAATATGGAGCACATTTTACCGATTGGAGATATTTTTGTATGCGGGTTATATACAAAAAGTGTATCTTTTTGGAAATTAATGAAAGAAATTTTTCAATGAGAAAACATTTAATTGCTCCAGGGCTAGCAGCAATTTCTGGCAAAAAAAGGTGCCGGAGCCTTAATATTCTTATGTTAATACTCAGTAGCGAACTGCAAACCCCTGTAATATGGGGTTGGTAGCACATTTAATTAAAATAACAATAATTTAAAGATTTTCCCATATAATAATTATTTCACAGAACAGTGATATAAAATTAAATAGTCGGAAATTAGCAGGAAGAAATATAAACATTATACAGAAAACACCCAAATTCTGGTGGTCTCAGGACTCTCAAATCTGGTCGAGGTGAAGCGAATATGATTTGTCGTGTCTGCTAAAATCAGTTTGTGCTTGAAAAGGGGAAAATTTATGAATTAATGTATACTAGTGTTGGGCTTCGGAGCAAAGTATTCATGAGCTTTGCCTAATATGTAAAAATTCACCCAGAAAAAAGAAATACAGGGTCAGAGTTCCAGCTTTTGATTTCTGTTCTGATTCTAACTTGAAACAAAATTCAAAAATGTAATTGTAGAATTGTTTAGTACAGTTTTATGAGCTAACATTGCGAAACATGTTTTCCATCTTATAATAAAAAGGCAGAAGCTTTATGGAATTATAAATTTACATTTTGCACTCATGTTTACTGTCAATTTAAATAATTATGCAACTAAGTAAAGAACACATTAATTGGTCTACGTCTTTAATTTAGTTGATTTATTGGATTATTTTTTTAATTCATATTCATACGTATTAGATTAATTACATGTACAAATATGTTATGCGATGCATATGTTACACTTCTTTATTAATGGGATAACTGGTCTTATTTTACAGGCATTTACATATTTAAAAGAACACTATGATAAATAATAACAAGCAGTACATTTATTTTTTATAAAAGAAAAAAAAACAATCTGAATATATCGTAATAGAAATTTAAATAAACACTTTTTTAATATAAATATTAATGGAATTTGATGTTTTCTAGGGCATACAGAATATCCGATGAATTATAATTCAAAAACAAAACTTTATTATTGCATAAATCTCACAACGTAAGAAAATTTCGCATGCACAACAATGATATTTGTAAACAAACAGTAATCCGAATGACCTGCCGAATCTTAAAATAAACGTTGTGTTTATTCCCGTACATAATGTTGTCTTTCCGAACGCAGTACCAGCGGAAAAAGTCGCTTGAAATATCATTAAAATATTATATGTTAAGCTTTTTAAAATATTAAACGCCACCTGGGACACAAAAGTCGAAGGTCTGATTAACAAATTCCATCCATTACAATCATCCAAAAAATTAAATTTAATACTTTTTTTGAATGTTGAAAATCGGGTTTTTCCCATTGAAATACATTACGAGAACCCCAAGCTGTCACGCAAGACGGCGACCGATCGCAGAGAGGAGGGGTTCGTCGAAATGCTCTATGGACATTTTGCCCGTGACGTCACCTGGCGGTATTCGATATGCCAAGTGCGCGATGTTATGGTAATGATTAGTTTTGGTTTCAGCTTGTTTGGACCTAAGGGATTATTTAACACTTTTTCTAGAAATATAGCTGTTGCAAAAGAAGCTAGAATGTTAGTAATTAACAAGTAATAGCTTTATATAAATTAAAATTAATCTGCATTGTGAGATTTCATTTAAAATGTTAATAATAATTAAATACTAAAAATAGTTAAAAAGATCATACTTTTAAAAAGTGTGGGAGTTTTTTAATGAATATTTGTACTATTTTAAACTCAGAAAACTCAAAATCAACTCAGTGATGTATTATTTATACCATGTTTGCAATAACGTAATAATTTTAGAACGCTAATATTCTTTTTATTAACAAAGTTTTGAAGCAAAATGCGATATCATCGTCTTTTAAACCATCTATTTAAATATTTAAAAGACAATAACTCATTCCGAACGGATAATAATGAGAAACAGTAATTATAAAATGGATACTCAATGGAGCTTGCGAATGTAAATACCGCCAGCAGACGAATTTTAGTCTCGAACTCAGAAACCATGCAAAATGTCCAATGACTGCGGTTTACAGGGGAAGTTTAATTACAAGCACTGTGCAGTAATGTGCATTGAGTAGATGCGATTTCTCTCATGGTAATCCCACAAATAATGTAATTTTACTCTCTCTCCCTATGGTGTTTCTCCGATATTTTTAATTTGCTCCGGAGGCGCACCTTCGATTAACAAATTCCATCCATTACAATCATCCAAAAAATTAAATTTAATACTTTTTTTGAATGTTGAAAATCGGGTTTTTCCCATTGAAATACATTACGAGAACCCCAAGCTGTCACGCAAGACGGCGACCGATCGCAGAGAGGAGGGGTTCGTCGAAATGCTCTATACACACATACATCTTGTAAAAATAGCATAGGGGGAGTTTGGACCTAGGGGCACAGTGGACCAGGCTCAGTTATTTTTGAAATATTATTTTATTTTATTTCATTTTATTATCATCAAATGCCTCTCATAGTTGCACAAATCCTATAAAGAAACCACATGTTAAAGTGGTAAGGAGCCATTTTTTATTTCAATGAGTTGTATTTTAGCACTTCTGAGTAATTTTCAGAAGTCTGCTACTTTTTTTCTAACATTTGTTTAATTAAGATTGGAGCACTAAACTGAATCTCTGTTATAGGGTAAATTTATCGATTTAATAATTATTTACTGTTAGCTTAGTTTTTATGATAAAGAAAAAAAATATTACTATACTTTTGAAATTAAAGAATATGGGGCACCTTGGTCCACTCAAATTTGGGTACATTGGACCATCGTCCATCCTACCCCTAAGTAATAAAAAATAGCTTTTTTAAAATTTTTAATTATAAACATTACATATTATTTTATTTTTGTTTCACAGTTATGTTAACACTTATATACAGTTATTCACTTTAAGTTACTATACACAAGCCTGAAGTACATAACAATTAAAAAAAAACTTTGAAGAGTAAAAGTTAAGCAAAAAGGGGGATGCTCTGGAATTATTACTGGTACGCCTGTTAAGGCAATTTTAGAAGATGAAGCAAATAAAAGGATTGAAACGAAAAAAAGACAATAGTCTGCAGCTTTGTTTGTTTTAAATTATTAATGATAAATGCCAAAGATTTAATTTTTTTTTTCAATGTTTACCAAATAACTTTGTTCTAAGAGTGATTGCTTATTATTTTTTTACAATTCAGGATTTCTTTTGCTGAGGAAAATTAATTTAACTAGATCTACAAATCCAAAAAAGTAATGTTTCATTATAAAATAATAATAATAATAATAATAATTCAATTTTCATCCTTTTCAGCAGTGGACGTTTAATTATAAGCATTGTGCAGAGAGTATCACTTGAAAAATATGTGCATTCAGTATATGCGATTTCTCTCATAGTAATCCCAGAAATAATGTAATTTTATACTCTCTACCCATGGAGTTTCTCCGATATTTCTAATTTGCTTCGGAAATCCAATGATAACAAAAAACTCCGATTATTCTGTCTTCAAAATTTATTTACATAGGCAGGTAGAAATTTTCAGTCTTCATCCTTCTTTTATGACAATCTTTTACTGAGCATGCCTTTATTGAAGTCTCCAATACCTAATGATTAAAAATAAACCTTTATTTTGATAATTTTTTAATTGAATGCAGGTATTTAAATTCATTTATAATTTTCTGCAAGTTTCAATTGATTTTTAAAGTTGTCTACATAAAATATGTACATTTAAAAGTGTTTGTGAAATATATGAAAATTATAACATGGCTGCTCGTGCAGACAGCCATGTTGTAACATGGTATTTTACTTGTTTAAAATAGTTTTTAGTCAGTACTACACTATTGTGTATGATTGTGTCACTCCATTCATAAAACACTTTGACTAATCTTTTTTTTTTTTTTTTTTTTTTTTTTGTGTGTGTGTGTGTGTATGTCAGAATGTTGAAATCAAGAGAAAAAAAGTAAAATTGTCCTAAAATTTGGAAACTGATGTTTGAAATGATTTTTTTAAATGAATTTGCCCCCTTTCCCATTTTTCACCCCTTATGGTGCCATATGAATTTTTGTACTGTGAAAGAATGCTCGTATATTTTAGGAGCTAAACAATTAAACAGATCTATTTTTGTTTTTTAACTGGTAGTTTTTTAAAAAAATATTTTTGATTAAAGAAATTTGATGCGTACAGGGGCGTAGCCAGAAATTTTTCATGGGGGGAGGGGTTACGACTACAACAACTCATATATATGCATACGTGGGTGTGATAATGTAGTGAAGAATATACATTTTGTATGGCAAAAAATTCCTCATGGGGGGGGTTATGACCCCCATAACCCCCCCCCTTGGCTACGCCCCTGGATGCGTAATCTGAAAAATTCTGTTTCATACCTGTATAGAACTACAAAAGAAAGCATGGTAATTTCATTATAAATATTTAAAAGAGATTTACTTTTTATTTTATCAATCTCTAAAAGTTATTCAACTTAAAATAAAATTAAAAATTGCTTAATGTAAATTAATTTTTTCCTAACATAGGTTTAATGCCATTTTTCTGTTTTAATAATTTAATATTAACTGATTCTTAAATAAATTAAAAAAGTATGCATTTCTTTGTGAAGATAATCTGCAATTATAGAAACATTAATAAATATGTCATGGTTAAAATGTATTCGCTTCTGGCAGTAATGCACACATAAAAAGAATATTTTAACTTTTTACATTTTAAGTTACATTTTTTATATACATATATGTAAACCCTAGTAGCAATAACCCATCGGTCGATGAGAGGCGGGTGAGTTAAATCCGAGGAGAAGGAGCAATGGCCGATCACGGCTTTTCATCCAAAAAAGGGGAAATTTCATCGGCAACTGGTACAAAATGTCCGCTCGGGGAGCCATAAAGCCGATCATCGTTTCCCGATGACTCCGATGAAATAACGAAAAGAAACCGATAAACTGTTTAAAATATATTTGTTAATAAAAAATAAACGACTGGCAGCAAAATTTTCAAAAAACGTCCGTTCTGTTTATTATGTTTTCGTTTTTTGTATGCTAAATTTCCGTTTTTCTGAAAAAAAAAAAAAAAAAAAAAAATTCTTCCTCCACCGGGCCCGAACCATGAGCGTACTGATTAGGAGATAAGCGCGCTGCCCCTAGTCCATCGAATCTTGTCATGTGTAAAGCAAAGTGTGAAGTAGCGGTTATTTTAGTCTCAGATTGGGACTTTGGTGAAATTTTGACAAAGTGTTGTTCAGCTATTATTAATAATAGTCAAATTATTCGATTGGTAAGAAATTAATTTAACTTTTTACCAATGTATGTAAGTAGCAACAACATTCATAATTAATAATTAAAAAACAATATTGCCAATTGTATAGGAATTTTAGTGTGATTTTAACTTTCATATTTCTTGGATAACTTTTAAAAATTAAATGATTTCTCTTCTTGCTGTTTACATTAAAGAGGTTTCAAAAGAGTTGCTGATTGTAATGAAGTTTCCGTTTTTCTTATAATGCAGCTGACGCTCAAATAGATTTTCTTTTCCTTTTTTTAAACGCACTTTTTTTAAATTATTTAAATATTACAAACGATTTTTATATAATAAATACTTACATTTTTTTTGTAAATATTTCTTTTCAAATTTAAATTTTGTGGGAGGGGGCAAGAGGGGGGGGATACCACCCCCTGCCCCCTCCCAACCCCAATACAAGAAATTTGAAGTAAATTATGCGATTAATTCAAGAATTGTTCAAAATTTCCCTTAAATTATGCAAAGGCACATCTAAATTACGCAAATATTTATAGGAATTTGGGTAAAGTGTAAACCACTGGGGACACCTGCAAGGCCCGTTGACTATAGAGCTGCAGTTTCGGATAAGATATTGTTTTTCGGTTTCCCATCGGCGAAACTCCTCGTCTAGATCACTTCTATCCATGAATAAAAATTCATCTATTGCAGATAAACAAAAGTGCACTTGCCGATGACTGAATTCGACGAGTCGATGAGTTAACGATGAGTCGATGAACGACCGAGCAGAAAACAAGCAGTCATTGCTACTAGGGAAGATATTTAGTTCTTGTAAATTATAAGTCAATTAATAAAAAATACTTTAATGATGTGTGAAACATGCGTGCAATTTATTGCTCTGATGTCATTATATTAAAAAAAATGAAAAAACACACTTTATAACTAAATACATGTTTAGTGCCGGATATCTGATCGGGGAACCAAAGGAGCTTCGTATATCCAATATCCGGCAAAATCAGTATCTGTTACATCCCTAAAGTTTAACACAGAATATAAAACTTACCACTGAGAGATGGAAAGTAAACACCCAAAATTAGGGTATTTACCCCTGATTTTGGATGTTCACTTGAGGTAGAAGTAAATACTTTACCTACTGGGCATTTACCCAAACCACATCTCTAGTGAGAAATTCTCACCCATTATTTTCTGTAATGATAACCCTGTGGGACAAACTTCTGAGGGGAATAGATTACAAAAACAAGACTCAGATACACAATGAAAGACTAAGGAGCTGATTAATTTATGAAAACAAATACAATCAAATTTTTCCTAAAAATCTGCACAACAATTACTGATTTTACACTATTCTGTAACACGTTTTTAAAAATTACAGAAGTGCATATTCATTACTCAAAGAGTTAACTGTAACTAATCACACAGATTTCTTGTATTAGTTAAAATTAGTAATTAATGCAAGAACGAGCACTCATTAGGTGTACGAGCACTCATTAGGTATTTAAAAAATAGAATGAACATACAATATATATTTACAAACTTGATATAATGAGTTATCATGCACATACTGTAGCATGCAGTGATCATGGTTTATATCTTAGTCCGGCACTTTCCTATAGGAAGGAATATCCTCTCTTGTAGCTTGTTCACTTGTGCAGATGTTCAGTGTAGCCACAACATCTATATTTCAGTAAACTTTCAGCATCTGACCCTATTTTACTAGCCAAAAAAGTACAAATACAGATACTGCTGCTTTCAAATGCACAGCAGAATTGTATGAGCACTCATTAGGCATTTAAAAAATCGAACAAACAAAATTAATAACAAATAAAATTTGATGCATAACCAAGTACATTAAGTTAGAACTGTATAACATATCTTTCAATAAAACCTTTGGAAATCTGTGCAGCTTATAAATAAAACATATAAACCATTTAATACATAATTAGAAAATGAAGATCTTCTAATTGCTATAGCATTCGAGGGATTATGTTTATTTATTGCTTTAATGAATGATTAAAATAATCTAATACAGTAGAACCTCGATCTATAGTTTTTCAAGGGGTACGTAGTAAAAAACGATGCATGCGGATTAAAGTCAAAATATGAAGAAAACAGTATTTATGAATACACACAATGTATACAGTATATCAAAAATACTAAATTTGTTACCAAACTGTAAAAGAAACAAATTGAAGTTCCGTAGAAATTAAGTCATACTTATTTTTAAAAAAGCAGTAATTTTATACTGGGTTTTCCCTTAATCTTTTAATAACACAAAATTTTCAAGATTTACATTTTTACTTCCTTGTACGTAGTATAAGGAAGTAATGTGATCCCGAAAAATTTTTGGGGCCAAATTTCGACAAAAAAACCGATTTTGACTACCTCTAAATTTAATTTTAAAATTTTTTTCGATGCATCTCATCGTAGGCTAGCATGCACGATGATATTAACGCGTCTGCAACTCATTTTGACCAGCGGCGAGTCTACTGTGGCCAGTTTTTCCATGCCATCTGTACGTACGTATGTATGTAACTCGCATCTCAAAAACTATTGGTCGTAAAATGTTGAGATTTGATATTTAGGATTGTTTTATGATCTAGTTGTGCACCTCCCCTTTTGGTGGCAATCGAATGGATAGTTTATGTACAGGACCGCCCAAAAGATTCGAAATACATTACGCTCTATGGGCCGAAATTCATTAAAATCGCCTAACTCAAAATCTATTAGGCGTAGAATGTCGAAACTTCATATTTTGGATAGTTGTAACATCTAGTAGTGCACCTCCCCTTTTGGTTCCATTCGACTGGATAGTTTATCTACAGGACTGCCCAAAACATTCGAAATACATTACGCTCAATGGGCCGAAATTCATTAAACTCGCATATCTCAAAAACTGTTAGGCGTACAATGTTGAAACTTTATATTTAGGATTGTTGTAACATCTAGTTGTGCACCTCCCCTTTCGGTTCCATTCGACTGAATAGTTTATCTACAGGACCGCCCAAAAGATTCGAAATACATTACGCTCTAAGGGCCGAAATTCATCAAAGCGTTTTTTAGAGGTATTGGGCTATTTCAAACGACTCAGAAGTGATATATGCTGTAAAGAGTTAGAAAATGAATTTCTCCATTAAAAAAAGTGTCTTTATCATTTATAGTTCTGCTACAGGAACACTCAAAAGATTTCCAATACATTACGGTCAATGGCAATTTTAGGGGTATTCATCCATTTCAAGCACAATACCGTCCTACCACATAAGTTAGGTAATGGTCCGACCATGGTCACGTGTCTCCCTCAAGAACTATGCCAAAAGTCGCCAAGCTTGGCGACTTTTGGTGTACGTGTGTGCATATTTAACTCTCAAATCTCAAAAACTATTATGAAATTTCATATATAAGAATGTTGTAACATCTAGTTGTGCATCTCGATTTTTGGTTCCAATCTACCCAATTTACAGGACCACCGGAAAGAATTTCAGTACTTTAATGTCTATGGACATCTTCAATATAATACTACTGTAGATAGTCATTGTTTGGTACATGCCGAAAATCTCGCTGTCTGTCCTCGACCTTGGCGAGTTTTGGCGAAATATTGCCAAATTTGGCGATAATCTGTCATTGTTTGGTTCATGCTTAAAATCTCGCCAATTGTCGTCGATATTGACGAGTTTCGCCGAAATATCGCCAAATTTGGCACTAAAAATTATTTCGTATTTTGTATAACTCTAAAACTAACCCGTAGATTTTTTAACTTTTGTATTTAGAACTATTGTAATATCTAACTGTTTTCAATATCTTTTTTGACAGCAATCGACTGAGAATTTATTTACAGGGTGAGCCCAATGACTACTTTGGCTATCCCCAAAATCTCGCAGACTATCTCAAGTTTGTCGGCTTTTGGTGAAATATCGCCAAATAAAGTGTCAGAAGGAAATCTTTCAAATTGAACTCAGCTTGGCGATATCGAACTATTTGGCTGGAAATCGCTAAACCTTACTATTATTGATATTTTATCTCTTTCAAACAAATAAATTTAGAGGAAGTGCGTCGAAAATATTTTTGATCTAATGGACGTGCAAGGAAGTCATGTGTTGGACACATCAGATTTTTTTTTTTTGTTTTTTTTTATGTGTATTCATCTTTGTATATAAAAGACATACAATTTCAAATACCGTTATTGCGTAGGATAAACTAGGCACTAGTGTTGGCTCGATCTCATGGGCATGAATATTATTCTCAGCCTCTTCGCGATTATTTTCATTTCTTGAGTCACATTTCTTTCAATCTTAGGATACCGCACGTTGCTACTTCTAAATGAATGGAAATATAATCACTACATTTCACACCATACTCATCCCTGCTAGATGTAAGAACTCTTCACCTATACCATCATCAGCCCAAGATATTATACCAGGAAGTTAGATTTGTAAGCCCATATTGATCCACTTCATCATCAATTTCATTTCTGCCAGAAGAAACATTTTACAACGATGAACGCGTGAAAGCGAATTTTTGACAACAATACATGCGGGTTTTGTTAACGTTATTTGAATACAGTTTGTGCAGGGACCATAGAAATAAAACGATCAATACGGGAAAACGATGAATGCGGGAACGATAGATCGGGGTTTCACTGTACTGCATTTATGAAATAGATAAATATTATCAGAAATAACCAAACTCTACTAATTAACTTGCGGTCGAATTATGAGCTAATTATACTGTAGGATAATATTATGCTTACTAATGTCTTAACTTTCATCTGTTTCTTATTTGACTCGTTTTCAATTACATAGAGCTGTGGAAGATTTAACGATGGCACTGCTGTCTTCTTCAGGTGTGGCCTTTTCATCTGATCCTTTCCTATAAATTTCAAATAAATATTAACATATACAATGCTGGTCTTTTGATTGCAAAATTTAATATATTTTTAAACATAAAATTTTAAAAATAAAGAACTTAAAAATAATAATAGCAACAAGTTTTTTTTTTTTTTTTTTTTTTTCAAAACATGATACATGCAAAATATGTTTAGGTTAAAAGTCATTTCAACTGAACTAGCGGAATCGAATATGGGGTATTTGAATCCAGGGAATACATACAAAAATTATTAGGAATATCCAAGAGATTGTACTGATGAAAATAACAGAAAGTAGTGCATGTATAACTTCTAATATATATATAATTTGTAATATGTACCTAAAAAAAGTGAAAAAAAAGTATGTGCGACATTTTTTCACTGTTTTCTTTTTGAAAGATCCCTTTTTAAGCTCAGCATAAAAAAATGAAGCATTAATTAATATTTTATTCTACATACTTTATATAGACACATACATATAATATATGCTCACTAGAAATATCTAACTCATTTAATCGCTAACTTTATAAAACTTGTAATGTGTGCAACAATTCCTGAACAAGTCGTCACAATCTCTGTACAATTATGCATTTTTGTTTAAATAAAGATTTGGAATTTAAAAAAAAAATCAAAACATGACACAAATGAAAAATTAAACCTCTATCCACCCTAAACTAAAAGTGTAAAAAATATCACTCGTAAATAACTAGTAAATCTAAAGCTCATTAAAAAAAACTAATTTTAATATTTTGCTTTTTCACTTTAGATTTCATGTAACTGTACAGTGCCTGTAGTATGGCCAAAAAACTGATTTCAGATTAATATATCAGTATCAAATCAATATAGTGATTCAGCTATATTGTGAAAATACCCAACACTGCTTAAATCTTGTATATGAAAATGTTAGTTGTTAGCTCTTTCATAACCAAAATGATAAGGTTATAAAGGAAACATTAAAATTAAAAAAGTACAGTTTGGAAGAACCGATCAAGACATAATTACTTTAGTGTTCAACTAAAAGTTTTCTTAATTCATTTAATTGAGGAGAGGAGCGAAACATTTATAAACTAAAAATAATATTCATACATTATATAAAAAATATATCAATATTAACATTTTATACATGAGAAAAAGCAGATGTATTTGGTTGGATTTGTGTTGACTCAAATTACTAATAATAAACAGCATCTCTGTTAAAAGGAAATGCGGAGGATATAGTTACACACAGATTTTTCATTTGTAAGTTTAATAAGGATGTAATGGATATCTGGTATATCCAGCTGATTTTTCAATATCTGAAATACCATCGGATATCTGAATCATAAGTATGAGATATCCGGCTATATACTACTACTAAAGTTCTATCTATCTATAATATGTATGGGACAGGATAGAAAATTATATTTGAACATTCTTATAATAAAGCAATACATAAAACAGAGGGATATATTTTTTAACTGAAAAAAAACCAGCAAACTTAACACTAGAAATGAATCATTCAAAACAAACACACAGTTTCAACATTTGTTCAGTAGTTTTTGAGCACATTTATAGCTAGTAGGCTAATATTTAGAGTTGATTTCATGCTGTAAAGTGCCGCTTAGCGAACATTTTATGAACTAAAAAGAAAAAAAAAACTTACAAAGTACAAATACAGATACTGCTGCTTTCAAATGCACAGCAGAATTGTATGAGCGCTCATTAGCTATTTAAAAAATAGAATGAACATACAATATATTTACAAACTTGAGTTAATGAATTATCATGCACATACTTTAGCATGCAGTGATCATGGTTTATATCTTAGTCCGGCACTTTCCTATAGGAAGGGATATCCTCTCTTGTAGCTTGTTCACTTGTGCAGATGTTCGGTGTAGCCACAACATCTATATTTCAGTAAACTTTCAGCATCTGACCCTATTTTACTAGCCACAAAAGTACAAATACAGATACTGCTGCTTTCAAATGCACAGCAGAATTGTATGAGCACTCATTAGGCATTTAAAAAATCGAACAAACAAAATTAATAACAAATAAAATTTGATGCATAACCAAGTACATTAAGTTAGAACTATATAACATATCTCTCAATAAAAACTTTGGAAATCTGTGCAGTTTATAAATAAAATATACAAACCATTTAATACATAATTAGAAAATGAAGATCTTCTAATTGCTATAGCATTCCAGGGATTATGTTTATTTATTGCTCTAATGAATGATTAAAATAATCTAATACTGCATTTGTGAAATAGATAAATATACATACAATCTTTTTAAGTGTGTGCATTTATGTTTTAAAGATGAAACTGAAAAAAAAAGTTAATAAATTACAAGCGAAAATCATTATAAGAATGCTGATACTCTAAAATATATTAAGTAAACTAGCGTCAGAATCAATTAATGAAGGTACGGATTTACCATGCACATTTATTTTTAAAATTTGCAAATTTCACATAAAAATACCCATTTATTAGGTCAGGAAATTAAAAAATGGCAATCTGGAAAATAACCTGTTAAAACAAAGCTACTCTCACTGCTTAACAAAATGGGGAGGCTCTCAATTCCTTTCATTAAGCAACATTTATGCACTAAGAAGAAAAGTAAATACATAAATGTTAAAATATAACTATATAAATGTTAACACTTTGAAAATATGAAACTGTATATTTGATGCTGAAACAATCGTTCTAGGTTTAATAAAGAAAATCTTTAACTGGGTAATATTTTAACACAATACTCTCTAGATAAGGATCAGCAGAACAGAAGGTTCAAAAATATACACACATGAAACATGGCAATCTATAAGAAAACATAAAATTCTATAGTTAGAATAAATTCCTATAGAATTGCAGCTGATCATATAGACTTAATATATTTATGTTGTGAAAACAAAATATTTAATTGAATGGAAATTTTGAACAAGCACTCGCATGCAACCGCTGAACGTAAACAATCTTAAATATGTATTCAACAATATATAAGAACACGGTGTGGTGTGATTTCACGTTTTTAACACCAATATATATTAAAATACTGATGTACAGGATTATTAAAAACGTATGACATCTTAAAGTTAAAACAGCTTGAACAATAGGAAATTCTTTTGTAAATGCATTTAAAAACATTAACATATACAGTGAAACCTCCTGTAACTAAGGGACATTACCAAGGTGTTGTTTATCAAATCAACAGTGCATAAAACTTATGCAAACACAGTGTGATAGGAAATTCTTTTGTAAATGCATTTACAAACATTAACATATACAGTGAAACCTCCTGTTAGTAAGGGACATTACCAAGGTGTTGTTTATCAAATCAACAGTACATAAAACTTATGCAAACATGGTGTGATAAAATTATATTTCACGCACGTTCTAGAAGCTGTTTTTCAAAAGATCGGAACTTAACTGATTTAACATCTTTTAAATGAAGTAGATAGCTGTTAGAAAGTGCTAAATACAACAATCATGAAACTGGTATTTCCGATAATCTAACATCAGAGTTTTTTACCTTTTTAACACAATCGGATATTAAATACGTAATGACTAACAAGATAATAGGAAGCATACATATTTCTTTTAATTTTAACAAGGAAGTTTGTTCACATGAAACATTAATTGCGTTTAGAACATTATTTACGTTACATTAGCTACAAAACTTTTTAACTTGTAAAAGAATGACAAAATAAATCTTTTACATACTTCTCGGAATGAAATCACTTTCTTTAAAATGCTTTCCACAAACAACCATCCGATTGGATACAGGTTTACCAATTCTCAGCACATTTATCCACTGTTTTCTACGTTTCCTCGTGGTTGCTTCAGATGCTTTGTCATCACATTTTCTAACAGCTGGAAATTTATGAAAACTGGGTGGAGGAACACCATTTCCTTTTGAATTGCATTGAGAAACACAACAATTCACCTTATTCACCATCGTGATAAATTTCACAAAATAAAATCTCCAAAAAAATACCTCAGAAAACTTCAATCTTCACTACACGTTTGCAATGGGAAAGAATGAAAATTAACTTTAACCCCCGTAATAAAGGAGTTAGCAGTTAGACCGCTAGATGGCGTATTCAAGTTCTGAGATCGCCAATGAAATTAGTAAGTTTCCCCATCAAAATCTTGAAAATTTCCATTTTTAAATTAATAATTAGCGGAAGAATCAGATTTGACTTTTTGTTACTCTCTTTTACTCTTAAAATAATATACTCTGACAGTAGAAAAAAAATAAAATTGATGAATATTTTAAACCATTGATATTGGAAAAACTTAATTAAAAAATACATTGCTCATTTCAAAACATATCAAAATGGTATGGTATGCTGTTTTATACTAGTTTTTTAATTAATTAATGAAACAATACTAACTAGCAAGTTTGATCCCAAGATCCAATAATTCTTAATTAGATTGGGTTTTAGTTTGAGTTAAGTATTATTGGTGGCACCAGGGGCGTAGCCAGAAATTTTTCATGGGGGGGGGTTACGACTACTACAACTCATATATATGTATACGTGTGTGTGATAATGTAGTGAAGAATATACATTTTGTATGGCAAAAAATTTCTCATGGGGGGTTATGACCCCCCTAACCCCCCCCCTTGGCTACGCCCCTGAGTGGCACCCAAAATTTGCTTAGACTTGGTAGAGAAAAAAAAGTAATAACAGATAACAGACTGTTAGTGATAAATTTTAGGGTACTTACGTATTATCCCGGCAGTCCGCCAAGACGAGCAATCTTTTTGCCAAGAGAAATGCCGGACATATGAAATCATTAATGGTTTTGAATACGATTGGGGCAACAGTTTGGCAACTCATTTGACGGAAATATAGTTTGGCTGGAATGACCACCGGGATGATACGTAAGTACCAATTTTAGGTTGGCCATGGAAGGTAAATTTCCATAAAATTGTTTTTCTAGGGAAATCTAGAATTTAAATATAAACAAATGACACTTTCATGGCATAACAGTGACTATTCACCACAAATGAATTCTCATCCCTATAGAATAAGCATATTGATTACTTTAGGAGTTAATTACCTTAATGTTATGAGTGGTTTTTTTCCTGGTTACTGTTTCAAATTTAAATCAGTTAGTAATAGCACAGGTTAATTAATGCAATGTGTCATGATTTAAGAAAAACTGAAAAGCAACAAAATTCAAATTTAACATCTGAGTGTTTTCTCTTACATTAAAACTAATTTCATTAGGATATTGTTTTTTTTGTGTGTGTGATTGTGAAATGCTACGTTACGACTATCTGCCAAGGATGGGGGTGCCTTGGTAGGAGGACTTTATACTGGTTTCTAACGCCCCGTACATGTGAATAATCACATCATGATATCACATGTGATTATGCACATGTGATGTGATAATCTCATGTGAATAATCACATGTGATTATGCACATGTGATGTGATAATCTCATGTGAATAATCACATGTGATTATGCACATGTGATGTGATAATCTCATGTGAATAATCACATGTGATATTAGTAACAACTTGAATCAATTTAGCACTATGGTACTATACTATATCTTTCATTCCTGATATAAAAAATATGTATTTGTTTTCTAATTGGGGAATACTTAAATTTGTTTACTATTCGGTTGTCGAATATTTAAGTATTTGGCCGAACCGTCACGGTATACTGTTGAATAGGTATACTGCCAGTATACCGAATATTCGGTGCATCCCTACATAGTACATTACCATACATAAAGAATTTGTTGATAGCTTCATTACAAAATGAGTAACACATGGTATACTCTTACTAAAATTAACACTTAAATTATTGGGTCTTTCGGAAACCTATAATATTGGCGTTCAGGTTCTTTGTCTCTAGTTGTGCCACAAAGGACACACTTAACATCGGAGGACTTCTTTTTTCTGTAGAAAGAAAAACTAATTAAAAAGAGGGTGAAGTCAAAACAAAAAGTTTTAGAAATGACAATATTGAAGCAAAATAGCTCGTACATTAACATGAAATATTTTTACGAATAACTTTTATCCGCAATGTCTGTAACCAAGGGTAGAATCTTATGTTTTGTTTTCTTTTTGTGCTGCCCCTCGGGCAATCTCTGAAATTATATTGGTCGCCCCCAAGTACAGTTTGTTGCCCATGCAACTTTTGGTATACAATTTTTTTTTTTTTTTTAATTGCGGCCGTTACTATGAAAAATGGATTTTTGACTACGTCTGATTTGACTATGATGCCAGAATTCACTTGACGGTGATCGGCTGCTTGTAAACAAATAGGAAACGAGCACACTGAAGATAAAACAATAGTAGTTTCTTTCTTTCTACTCTTTTTCATAATTACCATGAAAGAAAATTCTTTTCTTTTTGGTTGCACTAAGGGCAACTGAATTCTTTGTTTTATTTGCCCGTTTAAAAATCTGACTGCCCTGGGTAAGCAGACAACCGCAACTTTCGAGCGCTGTCTGTAACTGAGTTCGAATAATTTTAGATAATGCAATTCTCTGTTAATAGTGTCCACAAGGCTGCTTTTAATTACAGCAAAACTACAAAGGTTGTCTGCGTAATGGGGGGATCAGGGGTGGCAAATAGGGGGTGCAGTTGCACAACCAAATGAAAAACTGAAATGCAACCCCTGGGGGGGGGGAGAATGCCTTTGGGCCGAGAACTTAAAAGTAATATTCACATTACAACAACTGGAGAAAACCACGGGAAAAATAACCATATTTCATTATATGATAGATCATCATTTTTCATCTCTCCTATACAGTCGAACTCTTATAGCAAACCCAGTATATAACGAACTAAGGCACGCATCCAGGCTGGTGGTTAAGGCAACTGTAAGCCAGCCCCCCTCCCGAATATCTGACTGTTCACTTAGCTTACAGAGGAAACTTAGGTTACAATTTGATACACAGTCCTCAACAAAATAAAATCTCAGGTATGGCACTCCATATCAAAATATCTCGTGACCAACCTTTCTAAAATTATAAATTTGATAATCAAGATACAAGATATGTGTTACAAATTTCATTAACTAAAATTTGCTGTGGGTCATGATTGGGCTCCAGCAGAAAAAAAAAATGAGATTTTTAAAGTAGTAAAAGTTATGCGATGGAAACAAATGATGCAGGGTTGGCTAGTTTTTGACGCATGACAGTTTTTGACAGCTTTAACCATGGTTTAAACCATCATGTCAAAAACCTCAAATATTGATTGGAAAAAATAAACAATACTTTTAAGTGTTTTACTTTATTGCAAAATAGCTTGTACTTTAATATCTGCAATGAATTAATCAATTAATATTTAGAAAAATAAAGCACTATAATCAGTAAAAAATGCTTACTTTGTTTACATCTATCAGGTTTATTTATTTTTAAGAAGTAAGACCATTATGTACTTTGTAAGGATGTGCTTACTTATAGCATTCAAGTCCCAAAATTTTTTAGTAATTCTATTTTGAATGGAAAACTTTAGTATACTGATAGTTAAAACGATCTGATCTTTATCTCTTTAGTCTAAATGAGTGAAATTGCTATGCTATTGGCTATTCCTTAAAGCCTTTTCAATTTAGATACTATTTAGACTAAACCAAAAATGAACTTGATGTTTCTTCTAGGAAATGTTTACCCATACTTTAGTTTGAAATTTTTGAAAAACTGCAGAATATTATTCATTAATTACATATATCAGTGGCGTAGTCAAGGGGGATAGGGGAGTCACAACCCCCTCCAATGAGGAATATTTTTTGTCATACAAGAAGTATATTCTTCACTCCCGTATCACACACACACGTATACATATATGTGAGTTGCAGTAGTCGTAACCACACCCACGCACGATAAATTTCTGGCTGTGCCACTGATATATACAATTTTTATATATAATACTGTATACATTAAATTTATAAATTTGTATCATATAAATGGTATTAAACTAATTATTCTTAGTGAGCACAACTTATGTGCTAGTATAATTTTTATATTTCAATATAATTAATTTTAATTAGGCATTTTGTTTAATGCAAAATGTAAATATACTGCATAATTAGTTTGCATATTGTTCTCTTTCTTTTATGGATTAGTTTTTGACGGTTTAAACCAGTTTTTGATGCTTGTCATGTCGAAAACCAGTTTTTAAAGTCAAAACCCAACCCTGAAATGATGGTATATCACATGCAAAATGAAACTCAAAGTACGCTGCGAACTACTAGACTAACCACTAAACAATAAAAAAAAAAATAACAATTTGTATTTCCTCCAATTTTCTTAGCTACTTAATATTGAATATAATTCTTGTGTTTCTTCAAATTAATTTTAAACACATGAAGTTGAGCTTTAAACGTTTCAAAAGCTCTACACTCGCCCCCCCCCCCCAAAAAAAAATTAGAAATATGTTCCGAGACTAAATTAAAACTTCTGATATAAACTGCGATGAAGATAAACTTCTTTGCTTCTAAGAAGCTGAAATCACCCCCCACCCCAAGCTCCGATATTATATTTTTAGTGTGCACTATATCAAAAATAACTCAGTATTTTTTGTGCACTATAACAATCACAATAAAAATGTACAAGAATATTTCACATAATGGCCGCAACGGCAAATAGATTTACGTTCTCTTTCAAAATATCGCAAACATAGAAAGTGCAGACAAAAACACCTTTCACGAAATATTTACACAATTGTAGAAAAAAAATACTGATTTGATGTGCAGCATATTCTTTGTTGCATCGTCATATAAACAAACAATACATAAATCAATACATAAAAAAACAATGTAAATGACAGTTAAATAACATAAAAGATGTACTTACATTTTAGAAGATAATTCTATATCCTTTGCCATGACGATCAGCAATGTATCCTGAAATCAGTTCTCCGGCCTCCGACTTCCCACGTTGTTGATGTTTGGGAATTCCTGTTCCTCCCGCCCGCCAAGAATAACGATTAGTACGCATGCGCGAGTTGAATGTTGTAAACATAATATCATTTCTGTGATATTCCCTGATATTCACCAATGTTGTAAACAGAAAATCATTTCTGCGATATTCCCTGATATTCACCAATGTTTAAAATAGTATATTGAAATGAGTATATCGCTAAAAAATTGGACTAATTGAAAAAAAACAAACATTAGGATGTTATTTCTGAATGATAAGGTTATAAAATAATTGAAGAAATTCTCTTAAATGTTTTTAAAAAGGATTACTTTTAATTAATATCTGCCAATATCGGCAGATGTCGTAAATTCAATGTATGACATTCAGAGACTTTCAAAATATTGCCCGATATCGGTGGACATTCGTCAATATCTTTGTGCTACCTGGGGATTTGGAAAGCCACATCCACATAACAAATAATTTATCATCAGTCATAAATGTACTTGACCATAGAATTAAAAAAAAAATTCTGTATTTCCAAATATTGAAATTCTTCAAAATAAAATACAACTATACTACGAAATTGATTTCAAAATCAGTCATTTGTCTCGATTTTGGCCAATATTGCCCAACATGAGTGTCGCGATATTGAAAGTTTTAAAACGTGTGCTGCTTTTAAGTTTATATTATGCTTATTTCCCTATTAGTAGAGTCTATAAAACACACGTAACATTATTTTAATTTTGATTCATCCCATGGAAAAATAAAAGATGCAAATCGGTATCGGCCACTGATCGATCTCGCCAGAAAACGGCGCGATAACCATAACAGTCACTTCAAACTTTAGTCATATCAACATAAGTCAGGTTGGCTGAGTGGTTATGCCGCTGGCTTCCCAAACCTTAGGTCCCGAGTTCGATCGCGGACGCTTGATGGAAACAGATTAAAATAACTTGAAATTTCAGCGTAGAGGGGGAAAATGCGTGGAAAAATAAAATATGTGGGGCGCGTTTGCCGACGGGCGCCCGTGTATTTAGGAAATTTTTTAAGCTTGAAATTAAGCTTGCTATGTCAAGTTTGATTCAAGCTTGTTATGTCAAGCTTAATGCAAGTTGGGCAAGTGTAAACTTGAACACTTGATTCAAGCTTGCATTAAGCTTACACGCTTGAAATTTTCAAGCTTAATTCAAGTTTATTGACTTGATAAATCAAGCTTACTGCAAGTTTGCTGTGCTGTCTGGGTAGGAAGACATTTTTGTTGTTACATGGGTAAAAATAAGTTTTATTTTTATTTCACATCAGCTATGATGAATATTAAATTGCTCAGATTATATTAAAAATAGTTTTAAGTCATTTTACAGATATTAAAAGTAAGAATGCAATTTCAAATATTTTAACTAAGATATATGAGGTTTTTAAATAAGATATATGAGACAGTGAGAGAAACCATTATCTTATTTAGACATGAGGAAACAATTATACCCTTCAACCTTCTTTAGAGATGGACTCGAGACGTGCGAGACGAGAAACAAGGCTGTCTCGTCTCGTCTCGCAGTGGCAAAGTTCGCTCGCGTCTCGCAGAAAAATTTTCTGTCACGTCTCGCAAAATTATGGACTGAGATTTTGCTACCACATTTTTAGTAACTTATTACTATTTTATAGGAAAATAATATTAATAATAACAGTTAGTTAGATATTAGCATATTAGTACATATATTAATTAACATATTAACTGATATTTGCATTTGAAGTGATAAAAATTCAGATTTAATCCGTATATATAGTGCAACAAGACACCGAAAAAATATTTATTTTTATTTATTTATTTCCGAAATTACGTAAATGTAATATGCATGGTTGATGGAAGTTTTATTTGCTTTTGAAATTATATAAAGGCTTGAATTTTGTTAGAAATGATGCAGAACTCAGGACATGGTACGCAAATAAAATTTTAATCTAATTAAGCGGCCCCAATGTACAGAATTGTGAATTCATAAAAAGTTTCAATGGAGACGGGACAGTTATAATAAAGCCTACTTACCCCCCCCCACACACACACACATATACACACCTCTCGTTTTAGTGTATAAGATATAGGTTTCACATGTAATCGGGAACCCGGGTTTAACCTGTTCATTCACCATCAAAAAGAAGAGACAGCAGAGAAGACTTGTGACTTGGCTTCCTTCTCAACATGAAAGAAAGTAATAATAACAAAACAATGACAACGCTATTGCAATATATTCTTTCGTTGACACCATTGATGTCCAATTAATAATACGTGTCTAAAAATAATTGATTATTTAAAAATAAAGAGTAAAAGTGTTACAGAATTAAGATTAAAACTATCCCTAAATATGTGGCTTTAAGATAAACTTACATACAATCAGTAAAAAATGAGAAATAAAGCAGTTTTGTTCTTGAAAATTTACATGCATGCCAATGACGATATCGAATGTTTTGGCTGAATAAGGGGACGCACTCGTTGGCTTCAAAAACAGGGAACATGGGCGCCTCCTAAGTTAAACCTCTTTGAAAGCGACTAGAAATAGCAACGGAACAAAGATTCTAATTGGCTATTGAGACGTAACACAACAAAACGCCACAGTTTCCCAATATGGTTTAAATAATAATAATCACTTCCATAGTAAATAATATACTGCTGCAATTAACAAAAACACAAAACTGAAAGAATCTAGAGCTTTATTATCAATAACTAAGGATATAAATAATATAAAAACTAAAACCGGTCTGTATAAATGTGGAGCACTTGGCAACCAATCAGATTTGTCTCGATGCTGTTTCTAGTTGCCTGCTTGTACTTTGGGTACATTCGTAAACGACAAAATCGTTGAACGAGTTTTCCTAAGAAAACTCGTGTAACTTAAGGTGACCATACGTCCTCGAAATTCGAGGACAGTCCCCATATGTATAGATTTTTTTTTACTTTGTCCCCCAAAATACCTTGACTTCTTGGGGGTCCCCAAATTTAAAGATTTGTACTTTTTCCCTGCAAGTTTCTGTTTAGCTTATAGAGCATTTCGAGATGACGTCAGGGCAACTTTTTGTAGGACAACTCGGATATTTAGAGGTAGAAAGACGAGTATTCCGCCAATCACCGTCCTCAAACGAACGTTAGTGTGTCCTACAGGAAAGTGTTGCCAGGCTGGTTGCTATGATCTGACGTAATGCAATGACGTAGGTCGAAAAGCTCTATTAGTATACAGTATTAGAATTTCTGTTTAGTTATTTTCTTTCAGAAAAACCGAAGAAATACGAAAAATAAAACAACTAAAAGCGCCTTCTACTCAGAGAAACAATAAAATTTGATCTCTGAAAACGCTTGTTGTTATTTTGTATGTAGCTTGGTACAGACATTCAATAAAGTGTTCGACTATGTGCCAAATTTCCCATTTCAGTTTTGTTAAGGATTAACCCATTTATGCCTAGTGTCCCTTTTTTGGGACGGCATTTTCGCTATTAGTCGAAAACGTTATTTATTTTTCCTAGCCTTTATTCATGAGCATTGAGCCTCAACTCTACAAAATATTTTAACATGACCAAACAGGATGTTGATATTTCGATTTTTATGCATAATGATTTCAAAAGAAATCATCCCTTGTTCAAGAAGTTGACATCAGAAATTTATCTATTATTTCTGTTATCAGTAAAAATCGAAGAAAGTCGCAAAAATATCCAGGCACAAATGGGTTAATCACTTTTCATGAAGGACCATGCTTTAAATATGAAATTGAAGTACGAAATTTTTCTTGCACTCGAATACTTTTTTTTAGAGAGTGTAAAAGTTTCATGAAAAATTATCACAAAATGAGCCAATGTAAAAAGCAATGTCTTCTGAAAAGTACAAATACTATGCCAAGAGTTAAATTTTGAATAAATTGCAATATTTCAACATGATGTTCCTTTCATACTTCTGGTTTTAAAAAATATTTTATATGAATGAAATACTCAGTGGCGGATTTCCCAATAGGCGCATGAGGCGCGCGCCTCGGGCCTCTCAAATCTAAGGGGCCTCAAAATTTCGGTTCTCAAAAAGAATATATATATATATATATATATATATATATATATATATATATATCACAAAACAGTGAGACGAAGAGCTTTGACTGATGAAGACTGAATACATTTTCAGTCGAAACAATCGTATCTTGTTATAAGTGTCCTTTTATGTGTGTTTTTTCACAAAGTTTTTATTTATTTTAACGTTTAACACCAGTATTTTGAGTGTTTTTTCCATACCTAGAATGTATAGCTGTTTGGATGTCAGTTGTACAGAAATTGAGAGCAATAATTTACCTTTCGAAAAATCACTAAAAAGTAAAAATTTAAGTTAGAGATAACGACTTTATCGTTTTTAGAATCAAAAGAACTTCCCGAGGGTGTAATAATAAAAAACTGCCGACAAATAATCAAGCAGATACAAGCTGATATGTGCGAGATAACACAATTTTTGGGAAAATAAATATATGATAATTAAAAAAAAGTATTGAAAAATTAAGAAGAGCAGTACTCAGTGTCACCGGAATTATGCGTGCAAATTTTCAGCTCTATCGCATAATAGGAAGTGGGGTAAAATTCATAAGCAAATTTTAAGTTGGAATGACATACATAGTTAATTGAAAACTTGAAAAGTAAATGATGACTAAATTAATTTGTTTTGTTTTTAACTAAAAAATATTTGATAACTATATTATAATCACGGCAGGTTTTTTATAGTCCGCAGATGAAAATGCTAAATATTAATAAGAAACTTTGGGCAGAAGCTTTGAGCATCTAGATTTTCAATATAAAGGGGAATTTATTTTTTAACTCAGTAATATATTTTATATTTTAAGTACTTAAAATAATATTTTCTTACTCTCTTCTAGGATTTTTTTGTTCTTTTTCAAATATAGAATGATATATATATATATATATATATATATATATCTAAAATTTGTACAGTTGCTAACTACTTTAGTTTGCTTGCGATGCTTTTATTATAATGTGCTGCCCTCTATTGGCAATCTTACGAGTTATTTCCACTATTGGTAACCACACAGCGACATTTTTAAATATAAAAATAATATAGTACTTAGACATTGATGTAATGTACAGCTAATAAGCCATCTTTATTAGAAGACCTTAATACTTATTAAGTTACTCATTTTATTCTAGTTTCCGCTAGTAAAATTTTTGCTCTTATTTTACTCAAGTTACTCTTCGCTGTATTTTATTTATTTTTTAAATTCATATTTCTACTTATTGTCATGTGTATGTAATTTTCTATTTTTCTTTTTGTAAATATATTATTCTACTCCAGACTTTCATACAATTTACTGTTATGTGTTTGTTTACATTTATAAGAAATTATTGCTAGCATAGGCGTAATCTGAGGGGGGCAAGGGGGGGCAATTGCCCCTGCAGTTTTAAAAATTGCCCCCCTAGTCTAAAAAGTCAGGGGGCAAAGTTAAGGTTTTGAACACAGATCATGCATTTATAACCCAAATATACTATCAGATTCTAAAAAAAAAAAAAAAAAAAAAAAACTTTTCCCCCTGCAAGATTCAACAAAAGAATAGAATCACAGAAGCTTTTCAACCCAACGGGAACAATGGCAGATTCTACAAAAAAGGGCCAAGGTAGGCAATTTCTCAGGAACACAAAAATCAAGGGACAGCGATTTTAAACTTGTCTGAAATCAATTGTTCAGCGTTAGAAAAAAAGACCTGTTGCTGTAAATAGTGGCCCAAAAGAGATCATTTTCACAGGCAATGCCGCAATTAGAGTTTATGTCACCCGGGGCAACCCATAATTAGTGTCGTGTGCCCCATCCCAAGAAATTATAGCTGATTTTGGCATTCCTTTTAGAATGTCTCCCGGTGCTTGTCCCCGCTTACCTGTCACAGGTTGGGGCCAGTTTCTAGTTTATATTTTAGTGAACCTAATTTTGGTGTTTGAAGGTCAGTAGCAGAGAAACAATACACTTTTATGATCGTGCCCAACTTATTTGACTTGACAGATGACTAATTGCGAATTCAAATGCGACGCAGTTTAAGAGAACAAAAAACGGTCTGCGATTTTATGATTTATATCTGCTGCCAGGGCCGAAACTAGGGGCACGTGCCCCAGACTTGATAGGGGGCTCCAAAATAAGTTATGGTTCCATGGGAGGGGGCCGTTCTAGTTGGTTCTTCGTGAGAGACGTAAACTCTAGTTGCATTTCTATCTAAGTCAGTATTTCGATACCTTTAACCCTTTTACATTTTCATGCATTAGAAAAATATAGCAACAAATCACCTCAATACTTCCTACTAACAGCGTTGCTCCCGAGCAATACGGAGAAGCAACGTTCGACACAGAAGGGGGACCTTCACAGCTTTTGTTTATAACGATCTGCAGATGTGCATATAATTCTATTTTCTAGCATTTCAAAAAATTCGTTTAAAAGTCTAGCTAAGATATTATCTCAATATTAGTTTTCTTTAGTACATAGTATATGTACATTCACCTAATTTATATACCCCCCCTTTTTTTTTTCGTGAAAACGTCTTCAACTTAAAAACTTACATACCCAGACAGCACATAAGCTTAAATCAAGCTTGACATTTCTTTGAATTTGACCTATTAATACAAGCTTGACAGTTCAATTCATTTTAAGCTTGCATCAAGCTTGGAGAAGTCATTTGAACTGCCAAGCTTGAATAGAACTTGAGTAGTGGATTTGGAAAGCCACATCCACATAACAAATAATTTATCATCAGTCATAAATGTATTTGACCATAGAATTAAAAAAAAAAAGATTCTATATTTCCAAATATTCAAATTCTTCAAAATAAAATACAAATATACTACAAAATTGATTTCAAAATCAGTCGTTTGTCTCGATTTTGGCCAATATTGCCAACATGAGTGTTGCGATATTGAAAGTTTTAAAACGTGTGCTGCTTTTAAGTTTATATTATGCTTATTTCCCTATTAGTAGAGTCTATAAATCACACATAAAATTATTTTAATTTTGATTCATCCCATGGAAAAATAAAAGAAACAAATCGGCATCGGCTACTGATCAATCTCGCCAGAAAACGGCGTGATAACCATAACAGTCACTTCCAACTTCAGTCGTATCAGCGCAAGTCAGGTTGGCTGAGTGGTTAGGACGCTGCCTTCCCAAACCTTAGGACTTGAGTTCGATCCCAGCCGCGAACGCTTGATGGAAACTCATTAAAATAACTTGAAATTTCAGCGTAGAGGGGAAAATACGCGGGAAAATAAAATATGTGAGGCGAGTTCACCAACGGGCTCCCCGTGTATTTAGGAAATTTTTTAAGCTTGAAGTTAAGCTTGCTATGTCAAGCTTGGTTCAAGCTTGCTATGCCAAGCTTAATGCAAGTTGGGCAAGTGTAAACTTGAACACTTGATTCAAGCTTACACGCTTGAAATTTTCAAGCTTAATTCAAGTTTATTGACTTGATAAATCAAGCTTACTGCAAGTTTGCTGTGCTGTCTGGGTAATTTATCAGGATTCTGTCTGGGTAAGGTCTGTCAGGATTATCTGTCTGGGTAATTAGGAATATTTTCCAGCGTCCCATTTTTGTAAAAACTGCATATTTTTGTGAATTTCAATGCTTAATTTTGTGCAGTTTGTGAATTTCAATGCTTAATTTTGTGAATTTCAGCTCTTATTTTTGTGAATTTTCAAACCAAATTTTAATAAAAGTCACTTTTTTGTTAATTGATGAAACACATTAAAATGTAGGGTAAAATGCCAATGAAGGGCAGTTATACTCGATTGTATTTTTGTGAAGGGCTTCCCTTTAAATCGATTGTAATTTTGTGAAAGGGCCACGAAACGGACCCAATTTTTGTTTGTATCGACCCCTGTCTCCCGCTTATGCCGAGCTTTAGGTTAATGAAATCACGTTAAAAGTCGTCCCAGCTCCTCAAATTGTGAAATATCTTTTTGCACATTACTTTTCTAAAAATATTTACAATACCAACACCCCCCCCCAAAAAAAAATAAATAAAAATAAAAAATAAATAAAATGAACAAATAAATTAATTAATAAATAAAAATAACGCACTGGACTCTTAAAAATTTCTGTCCAAGTCAAGGAAAAACACGAGCATTGAGCTCAGAATGCTGTAAATTTAACAGGTCGCTAAGATTAACGAAAGTGCCGCGGGAAGAGAGTTTACAGAAAATAGAAAATGAGTTTCATTGCGCTCGCAAGAAATTATTGCTAGCGCAATGTGCGCTCGCATTCACCTCGCAAGAAAAGCGGTTTTTTAACAAGGCATAAAATGATCGTTTTTCTGGACTTACAAACAAAACTTAAGAACATGTTGTCATCACGAAATGATCATTAAGATTCTGTGAAAAATTGGAGTGATTTAAATGCCGAATGCGCCACTTTTATCTCCCGTTAACTCAAAAATCAGTCACATCTGTGTTCACTTAAATAGACTAGGATCAGTTATCCCGCAAGCTTATTGACTTTGTGAGGGAAGGAAGCTTTAAAAAATGTTGTATGTAACATGATGTTTTATATTTCAAGTCTGTTGTTAATCTTTCGCTACCTGGTTAGGGGGGAAATACCCGACGAAGAACACGGAAGATGTCCAAGAGGGTTGGAGGGATTATTGAATGAACTGCAAAGAATGGATTACAAAGAGCTAAGCTAAATAAATGTTGTCTGCGTGTCAAGTTTGGTTGTTAAATGAATTTTACCAGCCGAATATCTGTATCCTGCAGTGAAATATTAACTTGTTTTGTGTATGAGTACAGGTAAGTAGTTTTCGTAATTTTCGTGTCAAATCGGTAAATTTTAAATAAAGTATTAGTCTGGAAAAAATACTACAATGTACTGATCATTTGGGTTTTTTTTTTTTTTGTCAGGAATTCCTTAAGGAAAAGACATCCATATAGTTGCATTTTGAGAGGGGAAATGTAGATTTGTTTAAATTAAAAATGATGCCTCTCCTTGCTTATTGGAAAAACCCTTTGAAAATCAAAGTCGGCCGCTTCAGTTTTTGACCGTCAAATCTTTCTTGACAGTCAAGCCCTGCTAATGTCCAGTGGCTGTGGAGTTTTTTTCTTTTTTTTGTAGTGAACGCATAGATTTGCAATTTCCAATCCTTCCAATGAACTTTGTTTTGGACGTACACTACACACAGACTCTACCGCTAAAAGCTGATTCGATCCCCAGTGATACCAGTGGCTGTAGAGTTGTTTTGATAAAAGGGGAAAAAAGTAAGCCCTTTTATCTATTTTATTAATTATACTTATTGCACTATTTACTTTTTGTTTTCAAGAGTTAAAAATAACTGTTCTCAAATTTCATCTGTTTTAGTACAGTATTTTTCCATTGTTATAGAAGAAATATTTTATGATTTATTAATGACTATGTCATTTTATCTCTCACACCCCTTTATTAAAAATTGTCCGAAAAATGTGTCCCAAAAATGCGACATAAAAGTAAGAATAAATTTTTGAGTATTGAATTGTTAATTTTTTTATTGTGCAGTGTCTTATCCTCCTGAATGCCGTATCCCTCAATAAACATTTATCTACTTAACTGTAACTGTGCTCGCGGAAGCATTCTTTTTCCTTCTTCTATACATTTTTCACTCAGCGTAAATACGGGTTAAGACCCCTTAGAAAGACCCCCACGGAGGGCACCCGACCCATCGGCCTAGAGCTCACACGTAGCTAATCGGCCGTAATCCCGCAAACACAAACAAATCTATACTTTTTTCCTTCTTGATGTTACCTTGTTATGTGATGTGCCTGTTTCTTCCGTTCTAATAAAATGTTATGTTGAAATCCCACGCTTACCAAGGTTGTGCCGTAAATCTGCTAACATTTCTACAAGGTTATGGACACCGGATGGATTAATTTATTTATTTCCTTATTTTCAACGTTCGTTTCAAGGCTGCATCATTCATCCTCAAAATGGCGACTGGAACGAGGCGAATTGAAACGCTGAACAAAGATAATTACGAAACATGGAAAATGCAAATGAAAGCACTTTTAATAAAGAGTGATGCCTGGATTTATGCATCAGGTTCAAAGCCTAAACCTGAAGTTTTGGAAAATGTCGAAAAATCGCAAGAAGAGTTCGTTACGCGGATCCAAATGGACGAAAAAGCAAAAGCAGATATAATTCTATGTATATCGCCATCTGAACTCAAAGAAATAAAAAATTGTGACACTTCATCACATGTCTGGAAAAAACTGTCAGAAAGCTATCAGTCTAAAGGACTTGCTCGTAAAGCTGCATTAATGAAATCTTTCATTCAATATAAGATACCCAACTCGTCTAATGCAATTCAGGACCATTTAAGAAAATTCTTCGACATAGTGGACGGACTTTCAGAAATGGATATTAAAATAGACGACGACTTGCTGATATATAGCCTCTCTACTACTTTCGACAATTTCCGATGTGCTATGGAATCAAGAGCTGAGCTACCGAAGCCAGAAATACTCAGAATCAAATGCCAGGCGTAACGATGACAGACAAGCTGAAGACTCAGGTGCTTTCGTGGCTGCCAGACTTCGTGTAATCGTAATCGTGTAATCGTAATCGACTGTAATCGATTACACTTTCTTGTGTAATCGTAATATAATCGTAATCTGGGAATTAAATTTTTCATGTAATCATAATCTAGTCATAATCTAGAAGTTTAGTTTTTCGCGTAATCGTAGTCTAATCGTAATCTAGAAATTTCATTTGCCAGATAGTCATAATCGAAGAGCCTGTAATCGTAGTCGCTTTGATTACGAGACGATTACAAAACGATTACAGTTGCCCAGTTTTAGTTTTTGTTCTGCTTGCTGGGAAAATTTTCACGGGGAGGCACAGGCATGCCTTTTGTTGTTGTTGTTGTCTGTCGTCTTCTGTTCATCCAAGTCTGGACTGGTGAGAGACAAGAATGGACTTCCCAGAAGAAAGTGAGGGTTGCGCGGGAGGGAATAGCTAAAACTATTTCTTGTGGTGTCAGATGCCTTCATTTCTTCATTTTGATTTGCGGTCGTGAAAAAGAACATAAATGGCACCTACACAGGAAAAAGTGTAGCATGTTTTTTTCAGTTTTAAAAAAGTATAAAAATAAAAATGGAAAAGGATGTGCATTTAAGAACTATGAATGTGTTGTTTGGATTATTGGACAACAGATAAACTTTGGTTGCTTGCGTTGTTTGGATAAGCAGGTAGGAGCGCATATATTTCCGTCCGTTAAAGATTAGTATATCTTTGTGCTATTAATAAGAATGTAATTGCATAAGAATGTAATAATTTTATAATGTATAAAGACCCTTAGAAATATCAATATTTTTTAATGATCGATAAATTTCTGGCTGTATCCCGCAATCTCGAAAGATAAGGCTGACAGAAGAGCATAAATTCACTGTTGCCAAAAAAGTAGTAGATGTCCCGTTTTGAAGGGAAAAAATAAATGGTCACGTTAAGTATGCATGTAGTTTTGAGTTAGTAGTTA
>JAWZYV010017124.1:32500-37496 GCA_038373885.1 Cheiracanthium punctorium | reverse complement strand
AATCGATTTGAATTTTCAATAGATAAAATTAAATTAAAAAAAACAAACATAAATTAAATGTTTAATCCATTCCCGTACGAAAAAAAACTCCCAAAGAAAATAATGTGCTTCTAGTCCGTGATCGTCTTAGAGAATTCTGATCTCTACTGTTGGTGCAATCTACTTTGTAATGTTCGCGGAGAACTGCCTATAGCGTTCACCCGCATTTTTTAAAGCATAGGTCTTTTATCTGGCAAGCGTACAAGCCTTTATTTAAAGTATATTTTATATATAAGCACGGAAATGTTAATTTCTGGTGTGTCTTCTTAACCATGCCTCGTTTTTCTTAAGATCGGATCTGCCTTTAGTACTGATGTGTTCGACCTTTTTTGCTTCTGTCCCGATGTGCTTTCCCCTGTATGGAAAGTAAATATAAGTCTCATCTTCTTTTCAAAAATTTACTTATCAAATGTTAAGTTTTGAAAGATATGCATATATTTTTTAATGGACTATCTTTTAAAAAATGATAGTTTAAATGTTTCAAATAATACTAGCGTGCATGCGCTTTGAAGAAATACGAAGACGATAGAAGACAGCTAGCTGTGCACAGAGAAACAATCTAAAAGCTGAAGAATTATACAGTGCAAACTAGTAGTGTAAATTAGTTTACAATTCTTATTTTACTTAGCATCACCTATAATAGATAAAATATACTTATATATGCTTTAAAAATGGTAAAAGTTTTCAAGTAAAATTTATATTAGAACAAAAAATAAATAAATGAACGAATAGTATTGTTTTACGATTTGTCCATGGAAACTGATTATCTGATTTTGTTATTGAAGGCGGATCCGTGGGAGGAGTAAGGAGGCTTTAGTCCCACCCTCTCCGAAGAAAACATTGATAAGATTTTGCTTCGTTGCACCCCTTTTAAAAGCTTTTCTCTTACATGCTTGGTCTTTGGAAACGTGATGTAAGCTTCGGATAAAATTTTGCTGAATCTACATACTGGAGATAAGGCCTTCTTGCCAAGGTGCTCCATTAAACACGAATTTCTGGTTGTCAGACAGGGCGGATTATCCTATGTTGAGGGGCATAATCAAGATTGGAGGAAGCCCAATCTGCTGAAAAAATCTTAGTTTTCAAGATATTTAAACACTTGGAAAAATTACACAGGAGCCAGAAATGGTTATTGAATTGTTATGTAACAATCGAACAACAAATTTAAAATTACATTTAAAAAGAGCGCATAATTATTTAAAAAGAACCTTTTTAATGCATCTGTTGTATTAGATCGAATGAGTTTAATTTTCTATTCATATGAATAGCCGCTAAAATATTCAAATCTTACAGGTAACAGTTGGCTTTATTGTAAATTTTCATTATGCCAATTCATATTTTCTTTCTTTATTCTTTTAATTACCCCTCCCAAAAAAATTCTGTGTCCGTCAAGGTTTCTCATGACAACACAGAACATCAAAAATTACCCGCATATCCCATTGGAAAATTGTTCTTCAATTTTCCAGTAAGGCATGTTTGTGAGTATTTTTAATTCAAAATCAAATGAAACTTTGTTTTTCTTGTAGAGGGCGTCTCCCAATTCACAGTGTTGGCATCGGGGGCGTAGCCCAGAGCAGATGTCAGATTATTACCCACTTTTCAAACCAATGTTTACATGTAAATGTACTGTTCAGTTTAAATGGAGTAAAAAAAAAGAAGAGAAGAAATATATAGAGTGACACAAAAATATTGACCCCGGTTTTTATTTCTTATGTATTCATCATAGACATACATAATTATTTACAAAGTTCCAAGAAAAAAAATAGAAAGTTTTATGGAATCGGTTCAAATTTTCAAAAGATTTAATTAACCCTCCAAGCGGCTGAGACGTAAAATCCCGTCATCTGTAAACGTTGTTCAAAGCGGCTGAGACATAATTTTCTGCTCCTTTTTTTCTGCTTCGAAAGCGGCTGTGACATAAAATCCCGTTACTGCTTACCCCCACTCACCAAAACCCCTGTGACACTTAGATTGATGGGTTGCAAAGGAGGGGAGAGAGCACAATGGCCAAGAAACGCCTACGATACTTTAATTGAAGCTTTCAACCCCCCAGAAAATTATTTACAGATGTGGTGATCATACCTTTTCTAACTAAAGAAGAGAGAGGCCGAATGATTTCGGTATTTTTTCAGACAAGTAATCGTTTGAACCGGAGTCCCTTCTAAGCATGGTCGAGCACGGGAAATAAGTTTGAATATTTCGTAGTTTTCAAAGATCTCCAGGATACTTTTTCATTTATAATAATTTTAAATGTTTAATGAAAATAAGAAATTTTGAGTAAATATTTTACTTCTTTCAAATTTTACCTCAAAAGGAAAAGCTGTTGCCTCGAATACAACAAAACAGTTGGCATATAAAAAAAAAAAACATATTTTATTAGAAGAGACCGATTTAACATATATGGAGTCTTGGGCACACATGCTTACGGATGAAGAGGGGCTTTAAAGAAATGTATTGCATATTATTATTTAAATTAATACAAATTTACATGTCATAAACCACTCCTGTATAAATATTAACTCTGTAATTATCCTATTATATAGTTACGCTGATCCGTGAATCACTCTCTAACAAATCCGGTCCCGCCACTTCCAAACAGAACTTTTACCGTCATTAATCCAATCAGATTAAAAAGTTACTGTGTAAAACTTTAATGAAATTCATACAGTTCGTGCGATCGGCTTGAAAAATTTCATAAGTATGTAAAAAATATATATATAAACGATCTGCACTATTTTAAAAATTTGAAAATCCACCTTCTCTCTTATTTTTAAGCGATTTTCAGCTTTATTTTATTGCGCATTTAACCGCGTTAAGTTTCCAGTAAAATCAAAATCAAACGTCAATAACAGAGCTTGATCCGTGATTAAGTCCGTGATTAAATTACAAGACAGTCGGAACACGTACTCAACTTCCCTCACTATTTTTAGGAGAGTCCAATGTCACTTAGGTTAAATGTTTATCTTATATTTCATTGCTTACATCAATAATACTATAAGGACGTTTTGGCAACCAACTATGTTTCAAGAATGTTATTTTTCCCATTCCAATTTTAACCCTTTGAGGCGCAACCCTTTCCCGATGCTGAAAAAAGGGCAGCCGTTGCCATCGCTCGACTTAACTACCAGCAAGATGTGCCGCACAACCAGCTGTCATCAAAAAAAGGGTCTCTAGATTTGTGGCACGCGATGAACGTTTCGATCGTGCACCATCTCACTGGTAGTTAAGTCGAGCGATGGCAACGGCTGCCCTTTTTTCAGTATTGGGCAATCTATCGAGCTGTTCTCGCATTCTTCCATTTTTCAGCAGATCGTGGAGCTAGGTCACCCGCAACTATTTTTATGGTGCAACTATAATAAGTTAGCTATATTAAAAAAATAATAGTGGGGGGGAGCAGGGGGAGAGCAAACCTCACGTTTTAAATTCCCAAAAATCTAGAAGTTTGCTTAATATTTTTTTTTAATTTAATTTGTTAATGTGCTTGTTTTTTAGTTTTTCGTCTGGGGTTAATTTGTCGTCTGGGGTTCTTTTCCGTTAATCCAATCTATTCTTCGTGACCGGCAACAGTCAAAACGTCAGAGTTTGGTGTTCCCAGAGCGGGACCACTGAGCGTTAAAGGGTTAATGAACTAACGCATTATGTAGAAGCTGTCTGGTGTTATAAAATAAAGTAAAGACAACTTCTACATAATGCGTTAGTTCATTAAAATTGGAATGATAAAAATAATATTCTTGAAACATTAGAAGCCAAAAAGTCCTTATAGTATTTTTCATGTAAACAATGAAATGTAAGGTAAATATTTAACCAAAGTGACATTGGGCCCTCCTAAAAATAGTGAGGAAAGTTGAGTATGTGTCCAGACTGTATTGCTGTAAACTAGGCCTCAGTTATTGATGTTTGAGTTTGATTTTACTGGAAAATTAACACGATTAAATGCGCGATCAAATTTATCAGTAAAGCTCTATTCCGTCCTAAAGATTAAAACAAAATTAAAATAACTAGTTGAAAAGAACAGTTGTCTAAGATAAAATAAAATTAAATCCCAGTTGGATTCAGTGGTGATGATTCCCCTTCTATGATCTGTGGGCCTCCCACCATGGCCCAGTACACAAGGGGCTGAAAATGGTAGATGGCTGAAGAGTAAAAGTCTAGGGTTCTGGGCTACCGCGCGGATGTCGATCTAACGGTCTGGGGTTTCGGGCGGTTTCGCTGGATGTCTATCGTGAATACGCGGAAGAACACCTGAAAAAGTCCTCCGACCAAGGCATTCCGACTTGGCAGATACCCTGAGTGCAGGCTTGCAATAAATGCACTACACTACTCTCTATGATCTGCGAGGTTTCCCTGCTCACCTAGGTCTTTGAATAATCTGCCGGTTTAGCGGAGTGTTCAAAGATCCACGCTAAGAAATTACACATGTAAGAGAAGAGGAATCTTCTCAAAATTGCCTTTTCAGTAATGAATGATGAGAGCAACTATCCTGAACCTGGTTTCAGAGGATAAGTATTATTTAATCAAAATTTTAAATTTAAAAAGATCCATTTTTCTTACAAAATTTCTCGCATATTGCCTCCTGCTGTTGAAACTTTTCAGGATCCTCCACTGTCTTAGTTTTACCCTAACTACAACATCTTTCCAGAAAAATTAACTTCCCACAATGAACTGCAAAATTTTTGTTTGTTGTTTTTGTGTTATGTGTGTGTGTGTCAGTTCATTTATGTAAATATGTATACATGGTAGAAAAACGTTTCAACCTGTAAAGAATTAAAGAAATTGTTACGTAAAGAAATACACAGAAATAGAGCAATTTGTATAAAGCCAAAATTTTTATCTTAGATTTCGAAGCATTTAAATTTATACCGGCTCACATGGAAATTGTCAGTTTGTCATCGATTTATTATTTTATTAATGCTGCTTTTAATTGAGCAATACGAATTTTAATTTCTATTTTATTCTA
>JAWZYV010017124.1:0-27500 GCA_038373885.1 Cheiracanthium punctorium | reverse complement strand
ATGTTAATTTCTGGTGTGTCTTCTTAACCATGCCTCGTTTTTCTTAAGATCGGATCTGCCTTTAGTACTGATGTGTTCGGCCTTTTTTGCTTCTGTCCCGATGCGCTTTCCCCTGTATGGAAAGTAAATATAAGTCTTATCTTCTTTTCAAAAATTTACTTATCAAATGTTAACTTTTGAAAGATATGCGTATATTTTTTAATGGACTATCTTTTAAAAAATGATAGTTTAAATGTTTCAAATAATACTAGCGTGCATGCGCTTCGAAGAAATACGTAGACGATAGAAGACAGCTAGCTGTGCACGGAAACAAACTAAAAGCTGAAGCATTATACAGTGCAAACTAATAGTGCAAATTAATTTACAATACTTATTTTACTTAGCATCACCTATAATAGATAAAATGCACTTATATTTACTTTACAAATGGTAAAAGTTCTCAAGCAAAATTTATATTGACACAAAAAGTAAATAAATGAACGAATAGTAATGTATTTGGACGTGTCCATGGTATATGAGTAAACAAATAAATTGTTACATGAATGGCACTCAATTTCAGGAGTGATAATGGACTGATTTTCTTTTTTTTCATCGATGGCGGATCCGTGGGTGGAGTTAGGAGGCTTTAGTCCCACACCCTCCGAAGAAAACATTGATAAGATTTTGCTTCATTGTACTACTTTTAAAAGCCTTTCTGATACATGCTTGGTCTTTAGGACCGCAGTGTAAATTCGGATAAGATTTTTCTGAACATTAACAGACGGCTACTAGCAATCGAACAACAAACCCAAAACTTTGAAAGTCGACTGAAAGTTTTTAAATTAAAGAATTAAGCTCCTGTCTGGGCGTACTCCGCCAAGACTGGCATCAACCGCCTCGAAGTTAAACAGAACGCCTTCCTCATAAAAATTTGAAGAGGCTATCCCTATATTTCTAACAAAATAATCCGCAAGGTTCTCAATATGAAACCTTCGCCCTTCACTAACCGTTCCTTTGCCTGACTGACTGATTTTGATCTGTACTGATTTTTAGCCCTTTCGGGTAACTAGAGTAACTTTCGGTAAAATCTTGGAATCTACATACTGGAGATAAGGCCTTCTCTCCAAGGTTCTCCATTGAACACCAACTTCAGGTTGTCAGACAGGGCGGGTTATCCTTGTTCAGGGACATAATCAGGATTGGAGGAAGCCCAATCTGCTGAAAAATCAGTTTTCAAAATAGTTAAGTACTTGGAAAAATTACACAGGAGCAAGAAAAGTTTACTGAATAGTTATGAAACAATCGAACAAAAAATTTAAAATTACACTTAAAAAGAGCGCATTATTATTTTAAAAAAAAAACTTTTTAATACAGCTGTTGTTTCAAATTAAATAAATTTAATTTTCTATTTATATGAATTAGCCGCTATAAAATTCATTCACAATGCTTAAAGGTAGCAGTTAGACATGTTCGTGAGTATGTTTAAATAAAAATCAAATGAAACTATGTTTTTCTCGTCGATGTTCCTCTAGTCCGTGATCGTCTTAGAGACCGGTGATCTCTACTGTTGGTGCACTCTACTTTGTAATGTTCGCGGAGAACTGCGTATAGCGTTCACACGCGTTTTTCAAGACCGAAATAATGCATTATTCACAGGTGGTAATCACATGAAAGTATGTTTTATATGTTAAAGCACGCAGAGTTTAATTTCTGGTGTGTCTTCTTGCCCTGCCTCGTTTTAATTAGGATCGGATCTCCCTTTAGTACTGATGTGTCCGAATTTCTCTGCTTCTGTCCCGGGGCGCTTTTCCCTGTATGGAAAGTAAATATAAGTCATCTTCTTTTAAACATTTACTTATCAAATGTTAACTTTTAAAAAAATATGCATATTTTTTTAATGGAAAAAGATGCAAGAGTGTTTTTTTCTATTAATACAGGGAAAGCGTTTTTACTTTGGCATCCTTTAGCACAAGTAAAAAATAAATAAATAAGAATAAATTGGGGCTAGCTGTACACGGAAACAATCTAAAAATTGAAGCATTATACAGGTTGTAAAATAGTTTACAATTCTTATTTTATTTAGCATCACCTATAATAGATAAAATGCACTTATATCTGCTTAAAAAATGGTAAAAGTTCTCAAGCAAAATTTATATTACAAATAAAAATAAATAAATGAACGAATAGTAATTTTGGGACGTGTCCATGGTATATGAGTAAACAAATAAATTGTTACATAAATGACAGCCAATTTCAGGAGTGATAATGGACTGATTTTCTGATTTTGTCATCGATGGCGGATCCGTGGCAGGAGCTAGAAGGCTCTAGTCCTACTCCATCCGAGGAAAACATTGATAAGATTTTGTTTCGTTGCACCCCTTTTAGAAGCTTTTCTGATACATGCTTGGTCTTTAGAACCGTGGTGTAAGCTTCGGATAAGATTTTTCTGTACATTAATAGACTGCTACTAGCAATCGAACAACAAACCCAAAACTATGAAACTCGACTGAAAGTTTTAAAATTAAAGAATTAAGCTCCTGTCTGGGCGTACGCCGCCAATCGCCTCGAATCTAAACAGAACGCCTTGCTCATAAAAATTCGAAGAGGCCTTTCCTAGATTTCTAACAAAATAATCCGCAAGGTTCTCAATATGAAACCTTCGCCCTTCACGAACCGTTCCTCTGCCTGCCTGCCTGATTTTCTTTGCTGATCTGTAGTGATTTTCAGCCCTTTAAAGGGTAACTTTGGTAACTGTCGATAAAATCTTGGAATCTACATACTGGAGATAAGGCTTTCTTGCCAAGGTGCTCCATTAAACACGAATTTCAGGTTGTCAGACAGGGCGGATTATCCTATGTTGAGGGGCATAATCAAGATTGGAGGAAGCCCAATCTGCTGAAAAAATCATTAGTTTTCAAGATATTTAAGAACTTGTAAAAATTACACAGGAGCCAGAAAAGTTTACTAAATTCTTATGTAACAATCGAACAACATATTTAAAATTACATTTAAAAAGAGCGCATAATTATTTGAAAAGAACCTTTTTAATGCATCTATTGTTTTAAATCAAATGAGTTTAATTTTCTTTTCATATGAATCAGCCGTTAAAAATCATGAAGGTAAAACCGACAAAATGCTTTAAGGTAACAGATGGCTTTATTGTAAATTTTCATTATGTGAATTCATATTTTCTTTCTTTATTCTTTTAATTACCCCTCCCAAAAAAATTCTGTGTCCGTCAAGGTTTCTCATGACAACACAGCAACATCAAAAATTATCCGCACATTCCATTGGAAAATTGTATTCAATTTTCCAGCGAGGCATGTTTGTGAGTATTTTTAATTCAAAATCAAATGAAACTTTGTTTTTCTCGTGGAGGGCGTGTCCCAATTCACTGTGTGTGGCATTGGGGGCGTAGCCCAGAGCAGATGATTACCAACTTTTCAAACCAATGTTTACATGTAAATGTACTGTTCAGTTTAATGGGGGAAAAAAAGGAAGAGAAGAAATATATAGAGTGACCCAAAAACATTGAAAATTTCAAAAATTATTTATTTTATTTATTCCTTACAGGATGGCCGGATTCTTTGTGTAACGAAATCAATCGCAAATCGCAACAAACAAACACTCTTGCACCCATCTAGCGGGCGGTTCTACATTCAGGAGCGATTTCACTTGCAAAGCGTAACACACGAATGCCGCAATGACGTCCTATTTCATATGCGCGTTGGCCTTGCACTCACTGCGAATTTCACTGGTAAAACTAATGCTAAATGTACAAAAACCACTACTTCGTAACTCCTAGATAGGGATGGACGCAAGACGAAAAATTGGTGTCTCGCGTCTCGCAAAACAGCCGAAAAGCTTGTCTCGTCTCGCAAAAATCCCTATACCATAATGTTAAAAATGGTGGTCTCGTCTCGCAAAATAGCTGTAAATCACTGTCTCGTCTCGCAAAAAGTCGTCTCGCGTCCATCCCAACTCCTAGAATATCACCTCTTCACGCAAGTTTTTTTTTCGCAAATCGCAATACTCAACAGCTATGACGTTTCTCTTCATAACGAAGAACCACGATAACGGTTGCTTAGAAATGGCGAGTTATCGCCGTCATTTGGCATGGGCACCCCTTCTGCATTCCACCAGTTAATTTACAAAAACAAAAGCAATAACAAATTTTTTAGATCTTGATGCCGGTACAGCAAGCAATTCTCTATAAAAATGATATAAAATTGAACATGGCGTAATTGTGAGGTTTTTTTCTAAAAAGGGAGGTAAACATCTTAACCTTAGCGTATTAATATATATATGATATATACAGAGTGTCCAGTCCCAGTGGCTATTCCCTAAACCGTTAGTCAGAGACACCTAGTTCCCATTGCAAAAATGCTCTAAATTGCATAATCTATTATATCAGAAATATTTGAAGTCAATAAATCAAATCCTATAAAAATTACGTAACATTAATTTTTACACGGTCCTATCAGTTATATTTAAGAAAATTTTCTTCACCAGGGGCCAAGGCCCCTAGATTCGCAATGCTCGCTTTTCGACCCCCAATAAGGCTTATTCGCAAAAAAGCCATAATTTCAACAAACAAAACCTGAAAGTTGGATCAGATAGAATGTTACCGAACTGCACATTGCTTGGCTCTTGTACGTTCCTTGACACATAAAAGTTTAAACTTCACACTATTTTGAATTATGTGAACTCCATGGAACACCTTGGGTATTAGCCAATTATGGCGATTTTTCATAATTTGGAGACTTGCGTATATGTAGAGTTAATAATTAGCTATAATAAAACAGTACTGCATATGTCTTTTTTTATTAAAAACTACGGAACTGCTAGGATAGCTTGCCACGCATGGCGACTTTTCGTTATTGGGCGATTGACGCAGGCTCACAACCTATAATGACTGCTCATGTAAGGTTATGGGGAAAACCGTTATCTATATTTCCATATATATAATCATCTGCAGATGGGCGTATTTAGCACCACGAATTATATCATCTCGCCGCGCTGGAAAATATCCAAAGTGTATTGCTATAATGGCATAGTGAACGCCGCCAAATATTTTTACTGGTAGGAAATACTCCAGCTGGACCAAACCGGCTTTAAAATAATCTACATTTTAATTATTTTTCATTTTCAAGATACTGGGTTCTAACATTTTGGAACTACCGGTTTAGATTCCCCCTGCTTGGAGAGATACCATTTTGCCAGATCGTACCTAATGCCAAGAGGGCGCTTTTAAAATGAGTTACAATTAGTTATTCTGTTTTGGAAAAGCGAATCATCGCTCAATCTAAACTCCTGTTGTCTAAGCGAACTTACTATTTGAAAATTGTCAACTTTGTGCAACACACTTTGAGTTATTTATTTCATATGCTTTTAAATTTGGCTTAAAATGGGTGTGATTCTACTTCATGTTTGTCAATATCACGCGATTCTACATACTTGGAATTGCTTTGTTGGAAAGGAATGCATGATTTTGTGCTGGGGATAATTTGCCAAACCTGGCAACCATTAGGTTCATTTTTGCAGTTTTTTTATTAAGATCTTCTAAAATAATTGGATTTTCGAAATTTAAGTCAGTTTATCAGGTTCCCCGGATTTTTCCGAATCCGTGGACATCTTAGGCGAAACTCAAATCCCTAGGGTTTAGGAGGAGATAACCGAACAAGCTCTTGACTGCGGCAGCAGCGGCCGTTACTTTTTTTTTGGAATAGAGAAATACAATTTCATGCACAATAAAAAAAAAAAAAAAAACGCTCTTCTAAGTCCCAAATTCACCGTTTTATAAAGTAGCAAACATTTTGACTTAGATCACTTTTCCACGTTTAAAAATGTCCCGTTACAGTACTGTTATGGGACCCTAGAAATAATGAAATCTGAAATTATAGGTTATAATTCCATTTTCTGGCATAATGCAGAGGAAGAAGTCAAACTTACTAATCTTTAAGCAAAGGGTTATAATCAGGCTCTATAAAAAAGATGTATCCGGGATCAAACTTAGAGCAAACGTTACGCTAACAGGATTTTGTAATTTTATTTTTAGTTTCTAAAATGCACATAAACGTACCTTAAAATGTTTCATTTTCCAATTTAATATTTAATGAAGTGTTTTATTCTCTTGTTTTTTGTATTTTAAGTTATTTAACACCAGTTCATTAAAAAGAACATTTAAAAAAATTCTATTTTCAGTATAAGCTATATTTTTATGTTGACTTATTGGATACACATTAGGGTGTCTCGGAAAATACGACTGTCTGAAAATGCTTGCTCCCCAGGGTTTTTGTGGTTCCTGTTGGTGTGAAATTACAATGTGTGAGATTTTAAGTCTGTAGGTCAACGTATGAGTTTAACTGTAAGGGGTTAAAGATGTAAGTTTTTAGAGAAAATGTGTCATTTTTGGGTTTATTGATTTTTTTTTTCAACATTTCTCTAGTATTTGAATTAAGTTTTTATGAGTTCTCAAGTCTTAAAGAAGTACGAATTTTCATATAAGTAGGATTCATATAAATTGCAATCGCAGCTGAAATTACTCAAGAATGAAAATGGAAAAATCAACTCCCTTCACATTATTGAACTTTTTTCTCGTATCGATTATAAATGTATATTGATATAATAATATAATTCACACCGAAAGTACTGTTATGTTTTTTTGGCACAGTAACAAAATATTACCTAAAAAAAAAACCGCGCAAAATATACATTTTACGAATACGGCTAAATTTTAAACTGAGTAAAAATTCAAGTAATCTATTGTAAAGTAAAATGAAATTCATATATAAGTGTACTTAGCACTTAAAATCTTACACATGTTTTAAACAGGATTTAGTGAAGGTTGGTGCTGATTTCCTAGATTGTTCAACCGACTGTTGCAAGCACTGACTCTGTTCTTCATCCTTTGTAGTTTTCTGAGAAAAATCCTGCACCAGCTTGACTCCACGTTCTGCTATTTCTTTGGTGACTTAAGTTTTTTACGAATAATTTTATTTCATTATAGTCAGCATTCTCTTCCCATGTCAATGGACATTTTTTTTCAGCCAGGATCCATTTTGCTTAAATATTTCAAAAAGTAACCATGAACTGGGGCCTACTAGCTGAAATAATTTTGTTTGTAAATTTAAATTTGAGAATACAGAAACGCCCTTTGGTAACGCGTTATCGATTCATTCTTGAATTTCAACAATGAAGAGGCGATTTTTTTCTTCTCGGTTTCAGAAATATTTTTTTGGAAAGAGAGAAAATGGCATTGTTTCCTCTGCCAATAAAACATTTCATTCCTGCTCTCATTTCTTATGCGCACACGATATTATAATTAAAAAAATAACCTTACAAATGTAAACTAAAAAAATCATTATTATTCTTTTATTTTTACTTTAAGAATTTAACACATTTTATTCGGCAAAATCGCCACACATGGCAACCAAGATGCTTATTTCACACACTTTTTTCACTACAGGGGTTATAATTACGTAAAGCTTTCTGCGTGGAGAACATAAAAAATCTCTTAAATTCCGGGAACGGGTGGACTTTCAAAGTTTTAAAGTGGACTATCATTTATTCTATATTATTTTACATATCTGTGCAAAAATTCAGGCTGATTTTCCATTTTTGTGGATTTGTATACGAATCAAATCCACAAACAAACAAACAGAATTTCATTTTTATTTATAAGGATTTTCATTATGTCAATTCATATTTTCTTTCTTTATTCTGTTAATTAGCTCCTCCCAAAAAAATTCTGTGTCCGTCAAGGTTTCTCATGACAACACAGCAACATCAAAAATTATCCGCATATTCCATTGGAAAATTTTTCTTCAATTTTCCAGGGAGGCATGTTCTTGAGTATTTTTAATTCAAAATCAAATGAAACTTTGTTTTTTTCTTGGAGGGCGTGTCCCAATTGACTGTGTGTGGCATCGGGGGCGTAGCCCAGAGCAGATGGTAGATTATTACCGACTTTTCAAACCAATGTTTACATATAAATGTACTGTTGAGTTTAAATGAAAAATACAAAAAAAGGGGAAGAGAAGAAATATATAGGGTGACCCAAAAACATTGACCCCGATTTTTATTTCTTATATATTAATCATAGACATACATAATTATTTACAAAGTTCCAAAAAAAAAAAAAAATAGAGAGTTTAATGGAATCGATTCAAATTTTCAAAAGATTAAATTAAATTTCAATAAAAACCAAAAATTAAATGTTTATCCACTCCCCGTACAAAAAGAACGGAGCAGTTTCGATATACCCCCTACCTCAATTTTTTGCGACTTTTTTTTGGCGCCAAAGGCCGTTTCCGGCGGCGATAGAAAGGGGGCCAAAAACGCCGTTTTCGACGGTGCGAAAAACAAGAAAATGGTCGTGAAACCATTTCCGGAACCGGAAAAACTATAATAATTAGAAGAATTCTACAAAAAATTTAGGGTTAAGAATGTAAATAACAAGAAAATCTAAAATTTGATGAGCATAGAAGTGGCCGCGCGAAGAGTAGGCGAATAACCGTGAAACCACGTCTCAGACTAGAAAAACTATAATAATTAGAAGAATTCTACAAAAAATTTAGGGTTAAGAATGTAAACAACAATAAAATCAAGAAAATTAGAGATTTGATGAACATAGAATTCACGTTTTCGAACAAGAATTCAAGGGCCATAAAAATGCGTTTCCGAAAGCCTAAAACAATTAGAAATAGAAAAATTCTAGAAATAATGTAGAGTTAGGAATCTAAACTCGAATAAATTCAAGAATTGATGGACACAGAAATCGCGTTTTCTAAGAAGAATTTAGGGTTAAAAATTTGAAAAAAGTAAATTTCACAAATAATTTGATTTTTATGTGAGGGGGGAAATTCTCCTCAAATATTACTATAGCCTGAAAATTTTCCACTACGCTGCTAACAGCCGGATAAAAAATACTCACAGCATCCTTAGGAGCCATCCCCAAAATTTCTTCTAATAAAAACCTCCAAAATAGAATATTAAAAATTCACAGTACCTCAGTAGAAGCGCTTTCAGTCACATACTACCAGTAGAAAAGTAAAAAAGGGGGTACCACACAGAAATGCGTGGTACCCCCTTTGAATCATTTATGTAATTACCATTTTTTTTATGCAATCCTTTGCATGCATGATGCAAAATGGATAAATATTAATAATTGCAAAGATTCGAAACGGAAAACTGCAATAAATGCTAAAATTGTAAGTTTAAATTTATCTAAAATGCACTGATCACTTAAATACATATAAATATAAAAAGCTTTTATACACAAATCAAGTATTTTGTTGAGGGCACTTTTTTTAGGAACTACCAAATAGCCCTTTCTTCGCACGGGGAAAATCGCTTTATTCATTTATTTTGTTTGAATGCATGAAACCTTTTATTAATGTTTCTGATGAGAGAAAATTTTGCTGAAGACTATATCATTAAAACAGTCTAACATAACGAGAAAGTGGGTAGGTGTATCGAAGGCGTAGCTGAAGGAGGAGCACTAACCGATTACCTCCCACATTGGAACAGACTTTTCCCCCACCTTTCGGGAATACTTACATTACACTGAATTTTCGGCAGGGTTTTTCAAGACGGAAGGGGGGGGAATTTTTGTTGTATTTTTAAAAAATTAAAATGTTTTCTTTTCACATTCCTGGTGAGTTTCGATTAAACTTGTAGTATGTCGGGGGCGTTGCTAATTGAGGAAACAGTACAATTTCCCCCATGATTCACGGTGAAATTCTTTATTAGGTAAACTACTGAAATAAACTTTAAAAATAAAAAGGGAGAATGATGAAGAACATACAGAAATTTACATTTCGAACAAAAAATTTACAAAAACATTCTGAAAATGAGAATCAGAAATGTCCAATGAGGACATAAAAATATATTAAATGTAATATTTTTATGAAACGTTATGGCTGCAGGTGTTCCAGTTTGGTATTTATCTGGTTTGTATCGATTTTATATTATTTATATTTTGATTGGTCGATTTGTTCTCCTCAAGTCAGCAATTCATCTTACACTTAGGAAGGGGGGGAGGACATAAATTTTGATTGAACTTCCTGAAGCCGCATCAAAAAATTTAAAACACCGATAATATGATTAATAAGTTACTAATTCAAATAAATAATTTTCAAATAAATATATTGAGTTGGAAAAAAAAAATGCAGAATTATTAAAAGCGCAATTTTGTTTGAAATCAGCCAATTAAGAAAGCAGTTCACATTGTTTTGCTTAGCATTGCCTATAATAGGTAAAATGCACTTACAACGGCTTTATAAATGGTAAAAGTCCAGAAGCAAAATTTACATTGCAACAGAAAATAAATAAACGAACGAATGGTAGTGTTTTAGGACGTGTCCATGGAAACTGATTTTGTGATTTTGTCATTGAAGGCGGATCCGTGGGAGGAGCAAGGAGGCTTTAGTCCCACCCCCTCCGAAGAAAACATTGATAAGATTTTGCTTCATTGTACCCTTTTAAAAGCTTTTCTGATACATGCTTGGTCTTTGGAAGCGTGGTGTAAGCTTCGGATAAGATATTTCTGTACGTTAACAGACCGCTACTAGCAATCGAACAACAAACCCAGAATTATCAAACTCGTTTTAAAATTAAAGTTTTAAAATTAAAGAATTGAGCTCCCGTCTGGGAGTACGCTGCGTAGACTCACATCAATCGCCTCGCAGCTAAACAGAACGTCTTCCTCATAAAAATTTGAAGAGGCCATCCCTAGATTTCTAACAAAATAATCCGCAAGGATCTCAATATGAAACCTTCAACCTTCACTAACCGTTCCTTTGCCTGCCTGCCTGATTTTCTATGCTGATGTGTAGTGATTTTGCAGCCCTTTCGGGTAACTTCAGTAACTTTCGATAAAATCTTGGATTCTACATACTGGAGATTAGGCGCTCTTGACAAGGTGCTCCATCAAAAACAAAATTCAGGTTGTCAGACAGGAGGGTTATCCTATGTTGAGGGACATAATCAAGATTCTAGGACGCCCAATCTGCTGAAAAAATCATTAGTTTTCAAGATATATAAGAACTTGGAAAAATTACACAGGAGCCAGAAAAGGTTACTGAATTGTTATGTAACAACGAAAAGACAAATTTAAAATTACATTGAAAAAGAGCGCATAATTATATAAAGAGATCCTTTTTAATGCATCTGTTGTTTTAAATCAAATGAGTTTAATTTTCTATTCATATGAATCAGCGATTGGAAAACTGTTCCATTCCATTGGAATTCTGTTCTTCAATTTTCCAGGGAGGCGTGTTTGTGAGTTTTTTAATTCAAAATCAAATGAAAGTTTCTTTTTCTCGTGGAGTGCGTGTCACAATTCAGTGTGTGTAGCATCGGGGGCGTAGCCCAGAGCAGATGGCAGATTATTACCCACTTTTCAAACCAATGTTTACATATAAATTAACTGTTCTGTTTAAATGAAAAATACAAAAAAAAGAGGAAGAGAAGAAATATATAGGGTGACACAAAAACATTGACCCCGGTATTTATTTCTTATATATTCATCATAGACATACATAATTATTTACAAAGTTCGAAGAAAAATAGAGAGTTTTATGGAATCGATTCGAATTTTTAAAAGTTAAAATTAAATTAAAAAAACAAAAACAAAAATTAAATGTTTATCCATTACCGTATGAAAAAAAACTCCCAATGGAAAATAATGTGCTTCTAGTCCGTGATCGTCTTAGAGAATTCTGATCTCTGCTGTTGGTGCAATCTACTTTGTAATGTTCGCGGAGAACTGCCTATAGCGTTCACCGGCATTTTTTAAGAAACAGATCTACTGTCCAATTGGGGTGCATACGATCTTGAAAGTATATTTTATATATGTAAGCACGGAAATATTAATTTCTGGTGTGTCTTCTTAACCCTGCCTCGTTTTTCTTAAGATCGGATCTGCCTTTAGTACTGATGTGTCCGACCTTTTTTGCTTCTGTCGCGCTGGGTGCGCTTTCCCCTGTATGGAAAGTAAATATAAGTCTTATCTTCTTTTCAAAAATTTACTTATCAAATGTTAACTTTTGAAAGATAGGCATATATTTTTTAATGGACTATATTTTAAAAAGTGATAGTTTAAATTTTTCAAATAATACTGGCGTGCATGCGCTTTGAAGAAATACGAAGACGATAGAAGACAGCTAGCTGTGCACAGAGAAACAATCTAAAAGCTGAAGCATTATACAGTGCAAACTAGTAGTGCAAATTAGTTTAAAATTCTTATTTTACTTAGCATCACCTATAATAGATAATATATACTTATATATGCTTTAAAAATGCTAAAAGTTTTCAAGCAAAATTTATATTAGAACAACAAAAAAAAATAAATGAACGAATAGTATTGTTTTAGGAATTGTCCATGGAAACTGATTATCTGATTTTGTCATTGAAGGCGGATCCGTGGAAGGACTAAGGAGGCTTTAGTCCCACCCCCTCCGAAGAAAACATTGATAAGATTTTGCTTCGTTGCACCCCTTTTAAAAGCTTTTCTCTTACATGCTATGTCTTTGGAACCGTGATGTAAGCTTCGGATAAGATTTTGCTGTACATTAACAGACTGCTACTAGCAATCGAACAGCAAACCCAAAACTATGAAACTTGATTCAAAGTTTTAAAATTAAAGAATTAAGCTCCCGTATGGGAATACGCTGCCAATACTCACATCAAACGCCACGAAGCTAAACAGAACGCCTTGCTCATAAAAATTTGAGGAGGCCTTTCCTAGATTTCTAACAAAATAATCCGCAAGCTTCTCAATATGAAACCTTCGCCCTTCAGTAACCGTTCCTCTGTCTGCCTGCCTGATTTTCTTTGCTGATCTGTAGTGATTTTCAGCCCTTTCGGGTAACTTCGGTAACTGTCGATAAAATCGTGGAATCTACATACTGGAGATAAGGCCTTCTTGCCAAAGTGCTCCATTAAACACGAATTTCAGGTTGTCAGACAGGGCGGATTATCCTATGTTGAGGGGCATAATCAAGATTGGAGGAAGCCCAATCTGCTGAAAAAATCATTAGTTTTCAAGATATTTAAGAACTTGTAAAAATTACACAGGAGCCAGAAAAGGTTACTAAATTGTTATGTAACAATCGATCAACAAATTTCAAATTACATTTAAAAAGAGCGCATAATTATTTAAAAAGAACCTTTTTAATGCATCTGTTGTTTTAAATCAAATGTGTTTAATAATCTATGTATATGAATCAGCCGCTAAAAATCACTCAAAATGCTAAAAGGTAACAGGTGGCTTTATTGTAAATTTTCATTATGTCAATTCATATTTTCTTTCTTTTAATCTTTTAATTACCTCTCCCAAAAAAATTCTGTGTCCGTCAAGGTTTCTCATGACAACACAGCAACATCAAAAATTATCCGCATATCCCATTATAAAATTGTTCTTCAATTTTCCAGGGAGGCATGTTCGTGAGTATTTTTAATTCAAAATCAAATGAAACTTTTTTTTTTCACGTAGAGGGCGGGTCCCAATTCATTGTGTGTGGCATCGGGGGTTAACCCAGAGCAGATGTCAGATTATTACCCACTTTTAAAACCAATGTTTACTTGTAATTGTACTGCTCAGTTTAAATGGAGAAAAAAAAAAAGGAAAAGAAGAAATATATAGGGTATCGCAAAACCATTGACGCCAGTTTTTATTTCTTATATATTCATCATAGACATACATAATTATTTACAAAGTTCCAAGAAAAAAAAATAGAATTTAAAATAGAGTTTTATGGAATCGGTTCAAATTTTCAAAACATTTAATTAAATTTCAATAAAAAACCAAAAATTAAATGTTCATCCACTCCCCGTCCCAATTGAAAATAATGTCCTTCTAGTGTGTGTAATATTACTTTCTGCATCTATTTCCATCGAAATTTGGCTAGGTCCCTATTCATAATTATTTTGAATATTAATTTAATAATTCATATTTCATATTCATATTTTATTAAAAATTCGAATAATAGTAAATTATGTTTGGGTCGTTTGGTTCTAATAGTAAGAATAAAAATTAGCTTCGTATTATCAATATTGTACGAGATATGAATTAAAGTATGAAATAATATTTGAACATAGGGGTAAAGGGATTTTGAAGCTCCCAAATCACTCATTTTCTGTTCAAATTTATTGAAATTGGGTATCCTGGGCTAAAACCAGTTAAATGTTGAAATAGAAAGTGAAATCTAGGGGGTTTCTATCGGGGGGAAAAAAGCACTAATAAAAGTTGTGTGCATAAATCGTTATTTGATTTTTAAAAAATGACAATGTGTTCTTTAAGAAAATATTTATTGCTTTTTAAATACAGCACGCAGACATATTGGGCCCGAAATGTCCTTCTCATTTACCTGCTAATAGTAACATTAATAAAATAATCAGTTTTATAATCAATGTGTAAGTGGTATACCACAAAAATCCGTGGTCCCCCATTTTGAATCATTTATGCAATTACCAGTTTTTTATGCAATCCTTTGCATGTATGATGCCAAATGGATAAATATTTATAATTGCAAAGATTCCAAACAAAAAACTGAAATAAATGCTAGAATTGTAAGTTTAAATTTATCTAAAATGCTCTGATAACTTAAGTACATATAAATATATATATAGACTTTTTTACACAAATCAAGTATTTTGTTGAGGACACTTTTATTAGGAACTACCAAATAGCCCTTTCTTGGTACGCGGAAAATGGCTTTGTTCATTTATTTTGTTTGAATGCATGAAACCTTCTATTACACTTTCTGTTGAGACAAAATTTTGCTGAAGACTATATCATTAAAACAGTCTAACATAACGAGAAAGAGGGTAGGTGCATCGAAGGCGTAGCTGAAGGAGGAGCAATAACCGATTCCCTCCCACATTGGAACAGACATTTCCCCCACCTTTCGGGAATACTTACATTACACTGAAATTTTCGGCAGGGTTTTTCAAGACGGGGGAAATTTTTGTTGTATTTTTTAAAAATTAAAATGTTTTCTTTTCACATTCCTGTTGAGTTTCGATTAATCTTGTAGTATGTCGGGGGCGTTACACGTTGTGGAAACAGTAGAATTTCCCCCATGATTGATTCATGGGGAAATTCTTTATTAGGTAAACTACTGAAATAAAATTTAAAAATAAAAAGGGAGAATGATGAAGTACATATAGAAATTTACATTTCTTAGAAATTTACATAAAAATTCGCAAAAAGATTCTGAAAATTTTCAAGTCCAATGAGGACATAAAAATATATTAAATGTAATATTTTTATGTAACGTTATGGCTGCAGGTGTTCCAATTTGTTGTTTAGCCGGTTTGTATCGATTTTATTTTATTTATATTTATATTTTAATTGGTTGATTTGTTCTCCTCAAGTGAGCAATTTATCTTACACTTAGGGGGGGAAGGACATAAATTTTGATTGAACTTCCTGAAGCCTCACCAACAAATTTAAAACACCGGCATTATGATTAATAAAATACTAATTCTAACAAATAATATTCAAATAAATATATTGAGTTGGGGAAAAAAAAAACATGTAGAATTATTAAAAGCGCAATTTTGTTTGAAATTAGCAAATTAAGAAAGTAGTTCACAATTCTTCTTTTGCTTAGCATCAATTATAATAGGTAAAATGCACTTACAACTCCTTTATAAATGGTAAAAGTCCAGAAGCAAAATTTACATTGCAACAAAAAATAAATAAATGAACGAATAGTATTGTTTTTAGGACGTGTCCATGGAAACTGATTATCTGATTTTTTCACTGAAGGCGGATCCGTGGGAGGAGCAAGGAGGCTTTAGTCGCACCCCCTCCGAAGAAAACATTGATAAGATTTTGCTTCGTTGCACCCCTTTTAAAAGCTTTTCTCATACATGCTTGGTCTTTGGAACCGTGATGTAAGAATTAAGCTCCCGTCTGGGAGTACGCTGCCAATACTCACATCAAACGCCACTAAGCTAAACAGAACGCCTTGCTCATAAAAATTTGAAAAGGCCTTTTCTAGATTTCTAACAAAATAATCCGCAAGGTTCTCAATATGAAACCTTCGCCCTTCACTAACCGTTCCTCTGCCTGCCTGCCTGATTTTCTATGCTGATCTGTTTGATTTTCAGCTCTTTCGGGTAACTTCGGTAACTTTCCATAAAATCTTGGAATCTACATACTGGAGATAAGGCCTTCTTGCCAAGGTGCTCCATTCAACACGAATTTCAGGTTGTCAGACAGGGCGGATTATCCTATGTTGAGGGACATAATCAAGATTGGAGGAAGCCCAATCTGCTGAAAAAATCATTAGTTTTCAAGATATTTAAGAACTTGTAAAAATTACACAGGAGTTAGAAAAGGTTACTGAATTGTTATGTAACAATCGAACAACAAATTTCAAATTACATTTAAAAAGAGCGCATAATTATTTAAAAATTACCTTTTTAATGCATCTCTTATTTTAAATCAAATGAGTTTAATTTTCTATTTATATGAATCAGCCGCTAAAAATCACTCAAAATACTAAAAGGTAACAGATGGCTTTATTGTAAATTTTTATTATGTCAATTCATATTTTCTTTCTTTATTTTTTTAATTACCCCCTCCCAAAAAAATTCTGTGTCCGTGCAGGTTTCTCATGACAACACAGCAACATCAAAAATTATCCGCACATTCCATTGGAAAATTGTCTTCAAATTTCGAGGGAGGCATGTCCGTGAGTATTTTTAATTCAAAATCAAATGAAACTTTGTTTTTCTCGTGGAGGGCGTGTCCCAATTCACTATGTGTGGCATCCGGGGCGTAGCCCAGAGCAGATGGCAGATTATTACCAACTTTTCAAACCAATATTTACATGTAAATGTACTGTTCAGTTTAAATGGGAAAAAAAAAGGAAGAGAAGAAATATATAGAGTGACGCAAAAACATTGATCCCGGTTTTTATTTCTTATATATTCATCATAGACATACATAATTATTTACAAAGTTCCAAGAAACAAAAAAGAGTGTTTTATGTAATCGATTCAAATTTTCAGCTGATTAAATTATATTTCAATAAAAACCAAAAATTAAATGTTCATCCACTCCCCGTACGAAAAAATCTCCCAATTGAAAATAATGTCCTTCTAGTCCGTGATCGTCTTTAGACTGGTTATCTCTACTGTTGGTCCACTCTACTTTGTAATGTTCGCGGAGAACTGCCTATCGCGTTCATCCGCATTTTTTAAGATGAAATTTTCCATGAGATAATGCAAATTCAAATTGAATATATTTTATCTATTTAAGCACGCAAAAATGTTTTTCTGGTGCGTCTTCCGCCGATGCCTCGTATTTCTTAAGCTTGGATCTGCCTTTAGTACTGATGTGTCCGACCTTCTTTTTTCTGTCCCGGTGCGCTTTCCCCTGTGTGGAAAGTTAATATAAGACTTATCTTCTTTTCAAACATTCACTTATCAAATGTTAACTTTTAAAAAAATATGCATAATTTTTTTAATGGAAAAAGATGCAAGTGTTTTTTTATTAATATAGGGAAAGTGTTTTTACTTTGGCACCCTTTAACACCCGTAAAAAATAAATAAATAACAATAAATAGGGGCGTAAATGTATGATTTTAAAACTACCTTTTAAAAAATGATAGTTTAAATATTTTAAATAATACTTGCGTTAATGCGCTTTGAAGAAATACGAAGACGATAGAAGAGAGCTAGCTGTACACGGAAACAATCTAAAAGCTGAAGCATTATACACTGCAAACTAGTAGTGCAAATTAGTTTACAATTCTTATTTTACTTAGCATCACCTATAATAAATAAAATATACTTATATATGCTTTAAAAATGCTAAAAGTTCTCAAGCAAAATTTATATTAGAACAAAAAAAAAAAAAAAAAAAAAAAAAAAATGAACGAATAGTATTGTTTTAGGAATTGTCCATGGAAAATGATTATCTGATTTTGTCATTGAAGGCGGATCCGTGGGAGGAGCTAGGAGGCTTTAGTCCCACACCCTCCGACAGACGGCTACTAGCAATCGAAGAACTAACCTAAAACTATGAAACTCGACTGAAAGTTTTAAAATGAAAGAATTAAGCTCCTTTCTGGGCGTACGCCGCCAAGACTGGCATCAACCGCCTCGAAGCTAAACAAAACGCCTTGTGCATAAAAATTTGAAGAGTCCATCCCTACATTTCTAACAAAATAATAATCCGCAAGGTTCTCAATATGAAACCTTCGCCCTTCACTAACCGTTAGTTTGCCTGACTGACTGATTTTGATATGTAGTCATTTTCAGCCCTTTCGGGTAACTTCGGTAAAATCTTGGATTCTACATACTGGAGATAAGGTGTCCATTGAACACCAACTTCAGGTTGTCAGACAGGGCGGGTTATCCTATGTTGAGGGACATAATCAAGATTGGAGGAAGCCCAATCTGCTGAAAAATCAGTAGTTTTCAAGGTAGTTAAGAACTTGGAAATATTACAGAGGAGCCAGAAAAGGTTACTGAATTGTTATGTAACAATCGAACAACAAATTTAAAATTACATTTAAAAAGAGCGCATAATTATTTGAAAAAAATCCTTTTTAATACATCTGTCGTTTTAAATCAAACGAGTTTATATTTTTAGTTATATGAATTAGCCCCTATAAAAATCATTCACAATGCTTAAAAGTGACAAATCGCTTTAAATGTAAATTTTTATGTAATTTTTTATTGTGTCAATTCAGATTTTCTTTTAATTAGCTCCTCCCAAAAAGAATTCTGTGTCCGTCATGGTTTGTCATGGAAACACAGCAACAACAAAAATTATACGCATATTCTACTGGAAAATTGTTCTTCGATTTTCCAGAGTGCCTTTCTGCGCGGGCAGAGCCAGCTGCCTTCAAAAAAAGGTCTCTCGAGCTGTGACACGCGATGAACGTTTCGATCGTCCGCCATCTTGCTGGTCGTTCAGTCGAGCAATGGCAACGGCTGCCCTTTTTTCAGCATTGGGCAAGGGTTGCGCCTCAAAGGGTTAATAGGAAGGGAAAGGGCGCTGGCGCAATCACTTGAAAACACGGTTACTTTTAGGCCGACTCAAAATTATCGGCGTGTTTGTTATTTAACTTTCTTCGTTTAGTATTATCGTCTGCAAAGGCAATATAAGAGTTTTGGCGGTATTTTAATTTATAGTCAGATGAAAATTTAGACAGAAAAGCCTGCTTTTGAATGTTTCATAATGTATGGGGAAGTCCAAAGACCTGATGTTTCCAATATTAAAATGGAAAATATTTTATTGGGGGGATATGGTAGCGGACTCAACAATAGACGCTTTATAGAATCATCATCAAACTGTAAAAACCGATAATTTATTTGCTTCAAAATTTGATATATATATTTTTTTTAATACCGCTACCCTTTACTTTTTTTGAAAAAAGAGAATCTAATTTTCGTTCATTTTACTCAATTTTCAAAAAAGTGTGTTACTTAATATATATTCATATAGGGTCCCTTAACTCATGAAAACAACACATTTTATTTAATATAAATTAAACTACTGAACGTAAAAATTTGAAATTTTGCACAGCCATGTAATATTACTTTGTGCATCTATTTCCATCGAAATTTGGCTAGGTCCCTATTCATAATTGTTTTGAATATTAATTTAATAATTCATAATTCATATTCATATTTTTTTAAAAATTCTAGTAATAGTGAATTATGTTTGGGTCGTTTGGTTCTAAAAGTAAGAATAAAAATCAGCTTCGTATTATCAATATTGTATTAGATGTGAATTAAAGTACGAAATAATATTTTAACATAGGGGGACGGGCATTTTGGGTGCTCAAAACTCTCTCATTTTCAGTTCAAATTGATTGAAATTTGGTATCCGGCGTTAAAATGAGCTAAATGTTTGAAATAGGAAGTGGAATCTAGGGGTTGCTATCGGGGGAAAAAAAAGCACTTATAAAAGTTGTGTTGATAAATCGTTATTTGATTTTTAAAAACTGACAATGTATTCTTTAAGAAAATATTTGTTGCCTTTTAAATACAGCACGCAGGCCAGAAAGGTCCTTCTCATTTACCTGCTAATAGTGACATTAATAATCAGTTTAATAATCAATATGTAAGTGGTGTACCACAGAAATGCGTTGTACCCCCTTTGAATCATTTATGTAATTACCAGTTTTTTATGCAATCCTTTGCATGTATGTTGCAAAATGGATAAATATTTATAATTGCAAAGATTCGAAACAAAAAACTGAAATAAATGCTAGAATTGTAAGTTTAAATTTATCTAAAATGCTCTGATAACTTAAGTACATATAAATATATAAATAGACTTTTTTACACAAATCAAGTATTTTGTTGAGGACACTTTTATTAGGAACTACCAAATAGCCCTTTCTTCGTACGGGGAAAATCGCTTTGTTCATTTATTTTGTTTGAATGCATGAAACCTTTTATTAAACTTTCTGTTGAGACAAAATTTTGCTGAAGACTATATCATTAAAACAGTCTAACATAACGAGAAAGAGGGTAGGTGCATCGAAGGCGTAGCTGAAGGAGGAGCAATAACCGATTCCCTCCCACATTGGAACAGACATTTCCCCCACCTTTCGGGAATACTTACATTACACTGAAATTTTCGGCAGGGTTTTTCAAGACGGGGGAAATTTTTGTTGTATTTTTTAAAAATTAAAATGTTTTCTTTTCACATTCCTGTTGAGTTTCGATTAATCTTGTAGTATGTCGGGGGCGTTACACGTTGTGGAAACAGTAGAATTTCCCCCATGATTGATTCATGGGGAAATTCTTTATTAGGTAAACTACTGAAATAAAATTTAAAAATAAAAAGGGAGAATGATGAAGTATATATAGAAATTTACATTTCGAACATAAAAATTCACAAAAAGATACTGAAAATTTTCAAGTCCAATGAGGACATAAAAATATATTAAATGTAATATTTTTATGTAACGTTATGGCTGCAGGTGTTCCAATTTGTTGTTTAGCTGGTTTGTATCGATTTTATTTTATTTATATTTATATTTTAATTGGTTGATTTGTTCTCCTCAAGTGAGCAATTTATCTTACACTTAGGGGGGGGAAGGACATAAATTTTGATTGAACTTCCTGAAGCCTCACCAACAAATTTAAAACACCGACATTATGATTAATAAGTTACTAATTCTAACAAATAATATTCAAATAAATATATTGAGTTGGGGAAAAAAAAAACATGTAGAATTATTAAAAGTGCAATTTTGTTTGAAATTAGCCAATTAAGAAAGTAGTTTACAATTGTTGTTTTGCTTAGCATCACCTATAATAGATAAATTGCACTCACATCTGCTTTAAAAATGGTAAAAGTGCTCAAGCAAAATTTACATTGCAACAAAAAATAAATAAATGAACGAATAGTATTGTTTTAGGACGTGTCCATGGAAACTGATTATCTGATTTTTTCATTGAGGGCGGATCCGTGGGAGGAGCAAGGAGGCTTTAGTCCCAGCCCCTCCGTAGAAAACATTGATAAGATTTTGCTTCATTGTACCCTTTTAAAAGCTTTTCTCATACATGCTTGGTCTTTGGAACCGTGATGTAAGAATTAAGCTCCCGTATGGGAGTACAGCATGCCAATACTCACATAAAAACGCCTTTAAGCTAAACAAAAACGCCTTGCTCATAAAAATTTGAAAAGGCCTTTTCTAGATTTCTAACAAAATAATCCGCAAGGTTCTCAATATGAAGCCTTCGCCCTTCACTAACCGTTCCTCTGCCTGCCTGCCTGATTTTCTATGCTGATCTGTTTGATTTTCAGCCCTTTCGGATAACTTCGGTAACTTTCGATAAAATCTTGGAATCTACATACTGGAGATAAGGCCTTCTTGCCAAGGTGCTCCATTGAACACGAATTTCAGGTTGTCAGACAGGGCGGGTTATCCTGATTATGTTGAGGACATAATCAAGGTTGGAGGAAGCCCAATCTGCTGAAAAAATCATTAGTTTTCAAGATATTTAAGAACTTGGAAAAATTACACAGGAGCCAGAAAAGGTTACTGAATTGTTATGTAACAGTCGAACAACAAATTTAAAATTACATTTAAAAAGAGCGCATAATTATTTAAAAATAACCTTTTTAATGCATCTCTTATTTTAAATAAAATGAAGTTTAATTTTCTATTTATATGAATTAGCCGCTATAAAATTCATTCACAATGCTTAAAGGTAGCAGTTCGCTTTATTGTAAATTTTCAGTTTGTCAATTCAGATTTTCTTTCTTTCTTCTTCTAATGAGCCCCTCCCAAAAAAATTCTGTGTCCGTGAAGGTTTCTCATGACAACACAGCAACATCAAAAACTATCCGCACATTCCATTGGAAAACTGTTCTTCAATTTTCGAGGGAGGCGTATGTCGTGAGTATTTTTAATTCAAAATCAAATGAAACTTTGTTTTTCTCGTGGAAGGCGTGTCTCAATTCACTGTGTGTGGCATCGGGGGCGTAGCCGTACAGGAGATGGCAGAATTATTAACCACTTTTCAAAGCAACATTTTACATATAAATGTACGGTTTAGTTTAAATGAAAAATACAAGAAAAGGAAGAGAAGAAATATATAGGGTGTCCCAAAAACATTGACCCCGGTTTTTATTTCTTATATATTCATCATAGACATACATAATTATTTACAAAGTTCCAAGGAAAAAAAAATAGAGATTTTTATGGAATCGATTCAAATTTTCAAAAGATTAAATTAAATTTCAATGAAAACCAAAAATTAAATGTTTATCCACTCCCCGTACGAAAAAAGCTCCCAATGGAAAATAATGTGTCTCTAGTCCGTCATCGTCTTAGAGACTGTGTTGGTCCACTCTACTTTGTAATGTTCGCGGAGAACTGCCTATAGCGTTCACCCGCATTTTTCAAGAAATAAAGCGTCAATTTTGTGAAAGTGCAAGTCATATTGAATGTATATTTCATATATTTAAGCACGCAAATATTAATTTCTGGCGTGTGTTCTTGCCCTGCCTCGTTTTTCTTTAGATTGGATCTGCCTTTAGTACTGATGTGTCCGACCTTTTTTTTTCTGTCCCGGTGCGCTTTCCCCTGTGTGGAAAGTTAATATAAGACTTATCTTCTTTTCAAACATTCACTTATCAAATGTTAACTTTAAAAAAAATATGCATATTTTTTTAATGGAAAAAGTTGCAAGTGCTTCTTTATTAATATAGGGAAAGTGTTTTTACTTTGGCACCCTTTAACACCCGTAAAAAATAAATAAATAACAATAAATAGGGGCGTAAATGTATGATTTTAAAACTACCTTTTAAAAAATGATAGTTTAAATATTTTAAATAATACCTGCGTTAATGCGCTTTGAAGAAATACGAAGACGATAGAAGAGAGCTAGCTGTACACGGAAACAATCTAAAAGCTGAAGCATTATACACTGCAAACTAGTAGTGCAAATTAGTTTACAATTCTTATTTTACTTAGCATCACCTATAATAAATAAAATATACTTATATATGCTTTAAAAATGCTAAAAGTTCTCAAGCAAAATTTATATTAGAACAAAAAAATAAATAAATGAACGAATAGTATTGTTTTAGGACGTGTCCATGGAAACTGATTATCTGATTTTGTCACTGAAGGCGGATCCGTGGGAGGAGCAAGGAGGCTTTAGTCGCACCCCCTCAGAAGAAAACATTGATAAGATTTTGCTTCGTTGCACCCCTTTTAAAAGCTTTTCTCATACATGCTTGGTCTTTGGAACCGTGATGTAAGAATTAAGCTCCCGTATGGGAGTACGCTGCCAATACTCACATAAAACGCCTTTAAGCTAAACAAAACGCCTTGTGCATAAAAATTTGAAGAGGCCATCCCTACATTTCTAACAAAATAATAATCCGCAAGGTTCTCAATATGAAACCTTCGCCCTTCTCTAACCGTTAGTTTGCCTGACTGACTGATTTTGATATGTAGTCATTTTCACCACTTTCGGGTAACTTCGGTAAAATCTTGCATTCTACATACTGGAGATAAGGTGTCCATTGAACATCAACTTCAGGTTGTCAGACAGGGCGGGTTATCCTATGTTGAGGGACATAATCAAGATTGGAGGAAGCCCAATCTGCTGAAAAATCAGTAGTTTTCAAGGTAGTTAAGAGCTTGGAAATATTACAGAAGAGAAAGAAAAGGTTACTGAATTGTTATGTAACAATCGAACAACAAATTTAAAATTACATTTAAAATGAGCGCATAATTATTTGAAAAAAATCCTTTTTAATACATCTGTTGTTTTAAATCAAACGAGTTTATATTTTTAGTTATATGAATTAGCCCCTATAAAAATCATTCACAATGCTTAAAAGTGACAAATCGTTTTAATGTAAATTTTTATTGTGTCAATTCAGATTTTATTTATTTCTATTTTCTTTTAATTAGCTCCTCCCGAAAAGAATTCTGTGTCCGTCATGGTTTGTCATGGAAACACAGCAACAACAAAAATTATACGCATATTCCATTGGAAAATTGTCTTCAAATTTCGAGGGAGGCATGTCCGTGAGTATTTTTAATTCAAAATCAAATGAAACTTTGTTTTTCTCGTGGAGGGCGTGTCCCAATTCACTATGTGTGGCATCCGGGGCGTAGCCCAGAGCAGATGGCAGATTATTACCAAATTTTCAAACCAATATTTACATGTAAATGTACTGTTCATTTTAAATGAAAAATACAAAAAAAAAAAAAAGGGAAGAGAAGAAATATATAGGGTAACCCAAAAACATTGACCCCGGTTTTTATGTCTTATATATTCATCATAGACATACATAATTATTTACAAAGTTCCAAAAAAAAAAAAAATAGAGAGTTTAATGGAATCGATTCAAATTTTCAAAAGATTAAATTAAATTTCACTAAAAACCAAAAATTAAATGTTTATCCACTCCCCGTACGAAAAAATCTCCCAATTGAAAATAATGTTCTTCTAGTCCGTGATCGTCTTTAGACTGGTTATCTCTACTGTTGGTCCACTCTACTTTATAATGTTCGCGGAGAACTGCCTATAGCGTTCATCCGCATTTTTTAAGATGGTATTTTTCAATGTGATAATGCAAATTTCAAATTCAATATATTTTATGTATTTAAGCACGCAAATATTTATTTCTGGTGCGTCTTCTTGCGATGCCTCTTTCTTCTTAAGATTGGATCTGCCTTTAGTACTGATGTGTCCGACCTTTTATTTTCTGTCCCGGTGCGCTTTCCCCTGTGTAATATTTACATGTAAATATTACACAGGGACAAGTTAATATAAGACTTATCTTCTTTTCAAATTTTCACTTATCAAATGTTAACTTTTAAAAAAATATGCATATTTTTTTTAATGTAAAAAGATGCAAGGTTTTTTTTTATTAATATACGGAAAGTGTTTTTGATTTGGCACCCTTTAAAACCCGTAAAAAATAAATAAATAACAATAAATAGGCGCGTAAATGTATGATTTTAAAACTACCTTTTAAAAAATGAATGTTTAAATATTTTAAATAATACTTGCGTGCATGCGCTTTGAAGAAATACGAAGACGATTGAAGACAGCTAGCTGTACACGGAAACAATCTAAAAGCTGAAGCATTATACACTGCAAACTAGTAGTGCAAATTAGTTTACAATTCTTATTTTACTTAGCATCACCTATAATAGATAAAATATACTTATATATGCTTTAAAAATGCTAAAAGTTTTCAAGCAAAATTTATATTAGAAGAAAAAAAAAATAAATGAACGAATAGTATTGTTTTAGGAATTATCCATGGAAAATGATTACCTGTTGTTTCATTGAAGGCGGATCCGTGGGAGGAGCTAGGATGCTTTAGTCCCACACCCTCCGAAGAAAACATTGATAAGATTTTGCTTTATTGCACCCCTTTTAAAAGCTTTTCCGATACATGCTTGGTCTTTAGAACCATGGTGTAAGCTTCGGATAAGATTTGTCTGTACATTAACAGACGGCTACTAGCAATCGAACAACTAACCTAAAACTATGAAACTCGACTGAAAGTTTTAAAATGAAAGAATTAAGCTCCTTTCTGGGCGTACGCCGCCAAGACTGGCATCAACCGCCTCGAAGCTAAACAAAACGCCTTGAGCATTAAAATTTGAAGAGGCCATCCCTACATTTCTAACAAAATAATAATCCGCAAGGTTCTCAATATGAAACCTTCGCCCTTCACTAACCGTTAGTTTGCCTGACTGACTGATTTTGATATGTAGTCATTTTCAGCCCTTTCGGGTAACTTCGGTAAAATCTTGGATTCTACATACTGGAGATAAGGTGTCCATTGAACACCAACTTCAGGTTGTCAGACAGGGCGGGTTATCCTATGTTGAGGGACATAATCAAGATTGGAGGAAGCCCAATCTGCTGAAAAATCAGTAGTTTTCAAGGTAGTTAAGAACTTGGAAATATTACAGAGGAGCCAGAAAAGGTTACTGAATTGTTATGTAACAATCGAACAACAAATTTAAAATTACATTTAAAAAGAGCGCATAATTATTTGAAAAAAATCCTTTTTAATACATCTGTCGTTTTAAATCAAACGAGTTTATATTTTTAGTTATATGAATTAGCCCCTATAAAAATCATTCACAATGCTTAAAAGTGACAAATCGCTTTAAATGTAAATTTTTATGTAAATTTTTATTGTGTCAATTCAGATTTTCTTTTAATTAGCTCCTCCCAAAAAGAATTCTGTGTCCGTCATGGTTTGTCATGGAAACACAGCAACAACAAAAATTATACGCATATTCTACTGGAAAATTGTTCTTCGATTTTCCAGAGTGCCTTTCTGCGCGGGCAGAGCCAGCTGCCTTCAAAAAAAGGTCTCTCGAGCTGTGGCACGCGATGAACGTTTCGATCGTCCGCCATCTTGCTGGTCGTTCAGTCGAGCAATGGCAACGGCTGCCCTTTTTTCAGCATTGGGCAAGGGTTGCGCCTCAAAGGGTTAATAGGAAGGGAAAGGGCGCTGGCGCAATCACTTCAAAACACTTACTTTTAGGCCGACTCAAAATTATCGGCGTGTTTGTTATTTAACTTTCTTCGTTTAGTATTATCGTCTGCAAAGGCAATATAAGAGTTTTGGCGGTATTTTAATTTATAGTCAGATGAAAATTTAGACAGAAAAGCCTGCTTTTGAATGTTTCATAATGTATGGGGAAGTCCAAAGACCTGATGTTTCCAATATTAAAATGGAAAATATTTTATTGGGGGGATATGGTAGCGGACTCAACAATAGACGCTTTATAGAATCATCATCAAACTGTAAAAACCGATAATTTATTTGCTTCAAAATTTGATATATATATTTTTTTTAATACCGCTACCCTTTACTTTTTTTGAAAAAAGAGAATCTAATTTTCGTTCATTTTACTCAATTTTCAAAAAAGTGTGTTACTTAATATATATTCATATAGGGTCCCTTAACTCATGAAAACAACACATTTTATTTAATATAAATTAAACTACTGAACGTAAAAATTTGAAATTTTGCA